>SJYX01016422.1:0-31737 GCA_006410675.1 Oreotragus oreotragus | reverse complement strand
CCTTTTCCTATTTGGAACCAGTCTGTTGTTCCATGTCCAGTTCTAACTGTTGCTTCCTGACCTGCATATAGATTTCTCAAGAGGCAGGTCAGGTGGTCTGGTATTCCCATCTCTTTCAGAATTTTCCACAGTTTATTGTGATCCACACAGTCAAAGGCTTTGGCATAGTCAATAAAGCAGAAATAGATGTTTTTCTGGAACTCTCTTGCTTTTTCCATGATCCAGCGGATGTTGGCAATGAAGACTGGCAAGTTTGAAATCTGTAGGGCAGCAGGAGTCTATGCTGCAATCCTGAGGCAGAATATTTTCTTCCCTAGAAAATATCAATTTTCCATCCTCAGGCTGTCAACTAATTCGATGACACCTATCCAATGATTGAAGATTGATTATTATCAATTGATTGTAGATAGTAACTACATCTACAAAATGCCTTCATACCAACACCTAGATTTGATTAAATAACAATTCAAAGCCTTGAAACAGTGACATGATTCAGTATATGACACAAATTACAAGGCTCTCAAATCCTTCTTGCATAATCTTTTATGTATAAGAAACCCTTTCCAAATCTTATCACTCTTTCCTTAACTCAGCAGCCCACAACAAAGAAATATCCAATCTAAAGTCTATAGTGTCAGTGTTAGAAAACCCTGGTTTAAAGTGATATTTATAAGTAGGAATGATTCTACTTAAAGTTAACAGTGTAGTATAAAGCATAAACCATTACTAAATGACCCTTTAATATGCATATGATAGTTTAATAAACTGTTGTAATTAAATTCAGTCTTCTAGGACTGAAGTAATATGTTCTAACACAAGAAATTTAGAATGTTGAAAATAATAATTTGAAACAAAGAATCTATCGGATCCATATAGATGGGGACAAATAATGGTAAAAATATGTTATGACATGTTTAGGCTCAAAAATAGAAAATGTAGACTATGTAATGGAACAAAATATTGCCAAATATTACCAAATAAAATCTTAGGGCAAAGTAACATGTAACTTGTTACTACTAATTGTTTTAAACATTGACTAATGCTTTTCTAACAAACAAAATAGAGCCAATGAGCTCTGAGTCCAAGAGATGACTCAAATTCTTTCTTTGTACAATTAGACATTTTTAAAAAAGAAACAAAGCAAATGTGTCTTACCTTCCTCACCCTTTATTATGTTATACAAACAAAATTTTTTGAAAGCATAATTTGGAAAATACCAAAAATTTGAAGAAGACTACCACCAATCATATCTGAGACCATGAATATTTTGGTGTGTATCTTTGTTGTTTTCTTTGTTATGTAAATATATAATATCTCTATCTCTCTATATTGAACAATTTATAATCAATCTCTATATTGAGCTACCTTTGGCTTCCCTGGTGGCTCAGTTGTAAAATATCTGCCTGCTAATGCAGGAGATTAAAAACTTCCCTGGTGGCTCAGATGGTAAAGCATCTGCCTACAATGCAGGAGCCCTGGGTTCAATCCCTAGGTTGGGAAGATCTCCTGGAGAAGGCAATGGCAACCCACTCCAGTACTCTTGCCTGGAAAATCCCATGAACAGAGGAGCCTACAGGCTATAGTCCATGGAATGGCAGAGTCTGACACTACTGAGCAGGAGATTAATGCAGGTTAGATCCCTAGGTCAGGAAGATCCCCTGGAGAAGGAAATGGCAACACATTCCAGCATTCTTGCCTGGGAAATCCTATCAACAGAGGAGCCTGCAGGCTATAGTCCAAGGGGTAACAAAGAGTCAGACAGGACTTAGTGACTAAACAATGGCAACAACAAATACTAACTAGACATATTTATATTATATTTAGACTAGCCACATAATGTTAGAATATCTTTTTTATTCATTACATTTTTGACATTTTCCTATAACCTTGTATTTTCTTCAAGGGCACTATTTTAATGATTATATCTTGTGGAGGTATAACAAATTCAACTGATCCCATTTCATTAGATATTTAATTTCCTTTTCTTTCATAGTGATATGATCCTACACTGTTTAGACCTAGCTCTTATATAATGTGTATAACTTTAGTATTTAGATCAATATGAGAACTTTTTAAGCAAAGGATTCTTACATATTTACATGTACTGCTATAACTGATGTTGGCCTGTCATTTTACGTATTTGAGTTTTTAATTTTCTTGCATTTCCTCTCTTTCACTATAAGCATTAATTTTCTTTTCTATTTTACCCTCAAGTGATTTGTAAGATTCTATTAGTGGCTACATTATGCTATTTTAAAATATCATTATTTAAACTATTTTCCTGAATTTTTTTCTCTATAAAATTAAAACCGAATATTACTTTCTTCTTCCTAGCTTATTTATAGTGAGTGAAATTCTATAAATCTCATATAGTAGAAAAACTCATACAAAGGGCATTTGGGAAAAACAGAATTAATAGATGGAATTCCTCAGTCTATTTACATTAGAAAGTGAGAAATATATGAAGCTTTTCACACTAAAAATCTCTCCCTTATTTACTAATGTAAGCCCTTTTAATTTTTGAAGAGTTTTAGTAAAACTTTTTTATATTCATAAATTTGTACATAGAGTCCAATATCATAAAATATGTCAATAGAAAATTAGAAATACAAACTATGAAGCTTTTTGTTTTTGTATACCAGTCTTAAAGAATCACTTTATGTTTCTACTGTAACTATTGATGATTGTACTATGTGTGTAAGATTCTGAGGAAGATGGTAGTAAGTTTTACTTTAATGTATATTAATCTCTTTCAAGAAACATATCTATGCTGTTCATGTACAACTTTTATGTTCCATTTTCTACCCTCAGATTTCTGTAAATTTGAGAATGATGAATACAAATTGATATAAAATTATTGTTTTATCATTTTATTAATTTAGCAAATACATCCCTTTTGGTAAGTAGGGATGCTTTGATCTTTCATCTCAAATGGTGTCTACTCTTTGGCTCAAAATAAATTATCTTTTCGGACAAATTATTTTCATCTATCCTAATATGTGCAATTAAATCTTGACAATAGTGGTAATAATAAAATATTATTACAAGTTTCTTTTTAAGGAATAAGATCATCTTTAGAGTGCTGTTTGAATTTTAAACTGTACTAAATGAATAACTCAATTGGAGATTTTGATACTTTTACTTAAGGATAAGAAGTTATTTACAAAATTATGGAAAATATTCTGATTGAATATTTTCATAATAAAGGAAAGTTAAATGTTCTTATATTATGAGTGACTAAACTATTTAAGAAAAAATATACATTTATCAGAAATTTAGTTTATGTGTTATATTCTTTTTTTGTTATTGCCATTATCCAGCTCCATGATTTTTCACATTTATTTTCAAACTGATCATGAACCAACTGTCTCTAATGAATAAACAGCTGATATTTCAGATTAGTATGAATATAAAGAAATGAGAACAAATTTTCCATAAACATGAAACTTCTGGGCAATTAAAAAAATTTGCATAGGAAGATAATAGCACTGCAGCTTGGTGGGTTTTTTTTTTTTTTTTTTTAGTAGATTTTAAACTCCCACAGCCTACTGCCCTCCTAAGAAATACAAACTTGTTTGGATGCCAAGAATGCTCTTGCTCATTAACCACATTAAGTACTATTTTTATTTGCCCTCTGTGTTTTTAAGGGATCTCTGGTTGCTGTGCTCCAAGTATCGTAAGCCTTGTCTAGAGCAAGTCATTCACAACCAAAACAATTTACTGGTATATAAAGAACCCCAGCTCCTTAAGTGCTGGAAGATATTGGAAGTCTGGGAAAATCACTTTGGATGGGTATTGAAAGCAGGCATACAATGTAGCAGTCAGCAGTGAGGCTCCTGCAGAACATGTGGGTCAGGGTCACTATGGTTGTCAACAGGTGAAAGGTCAGTCCTACAGAAGTATAGGGAGCCTGAGGGGTAACTTTCCAGAGGCTGTGCTCTCAAGGCCTAAGGGCTAGTCAGTGTCTATAAATACAAAGGCAGCCTTGCCTACAGGATAGTCTTCCTTTCTTCATAGGGAGCTCTTCACCTGTCAGGTAAATTCCATCACAATTCTTTGTAATAATTGCCCCTTTACTTAAACCTGTTCTTTGTTCCTGAAACTCTTGCTCTCTTTTTCTTATCCAGATTTTGTTTTCTCGTGCCTTAGTTAATACAAACTATTTACTCACAGAGGTTCTCAAATGAAAAGTAGAAAGTCACCTAGTTAAACTCTTTAGTGAGAGGGAATATTGCTAGTCTATTCTATGTACTCTCTATGGATTTTGAACTGGACATACCAAATGTTTCTTACATATTTCTCCAACTTTACATTCACAAAGAAATTATAAGAATTCAAGTGCTTACTGCTCCCTACATTGACGATTGGATTTTTTTTTTTTTTAACTTTATAATATTGTATTGGTTTTGCCATACCTCAGCATGAATCCACCATGGGTGTTTTAAACTGGTCTCTCTGCCATTATTCTCCTCTACCCTCAATTTATTCCACACGCTAATGACATTAAAAATTTTCTAAAGCAGAAACACTTGGCTTTTCAACAAAGGAATCTAAACTCCTTGGCTAGCATTTAAGAGCCTACATAGTTTGTCACCAGCTTGCTGTTCATGGCTTGCTCTCCCCTGTCATACTTGGTATGCATCATGCCCTAGAGGACGTGAGCTAGGTGAGGCTGCACATGTCTTTCATTTCTTTGTCACTGTCCTTGAGGTTAAGCAGTTCTTTCCACTAGAAATGCTTCTCTCTTCACTCTCAAACTCTCCCATTCTTGAAATCTTTTAAAAACACAGCTCAAATGATTAATTCTTCTTTTAACTTTCTAGGACAATTTCTAGTCTCTGTTTGGTGGGGGTCCCTCAGGATGTCTCATTCTTCCTTTATTGAAATGTGTTATTCTTATATCAAATTTCTCCTACTGGGTGTGAAGCAGATTCTAAATCTCACTTTTTCTAATCACAGTAACCAGCACAATATCTGGCTCATAGAAGGTCTTTAATATACATTAATGTTCATGAAAGATTATATTTTATATGCATTGAATATTAAAGTAAGATAAAATTAATTATATTTTAAAGAAGTATTATTTCATTAGAGCAAGTATTTCCTAATATCCAAAATGTCAAGTTCTTTCCTCATGAGAAAAACAAACAGTACCATTGTTGCTGCTGCTGCTAAGTCACTTCAGTCGTGTCTGACTCTGTGTGACCCCATAGACGGCAGCCCACCAGGCTCCCCCGTCCCTGGGATTCTCCAGGCAAGAATACTGGAGTGGGTTGCCATTTCCTTCTCCAATGCATGAAAGAGAAAAGTGAAAGTGAAGTCACTCAGTCTGTCTGACTGTTAGCGACCCCATGGACTGCAGCCCACCAGGCTACTCTGTCCATTAGTACCATTGTTAGGAGACATGAATATAGTACAAATAAACATAGGAAATAAAACAAATATATTTTAAAGTTAATAATGTGCTGAATATGTACAATATATTGTTACTTTATAATTATATCTCATTTAAACTAAATCCAATAAAAATGAAAAGATATCCTTATTTCAAAACAGTAAGATATTACGTAGAATTGAGATTTAAGACTATGTCTCTAATTATGTTATTGTGTTTAATAGTTTGAAATGACAAGATATGCTTAATATTTGGAGATCTTTTTTCCTAATACTTTTTTTCTCCTATGCTTGATTTAACTCAGTAACTATCACTTTTTCTCTGTACTAGCATCATTTAAGAATATATGATTTTTTTGTTGTATTCAAATTGTACCACTAAAACATGAACATTTAAGCTCTTAATCTTGCTTTCATTCTTGGTGCATTGTGCATACCTGTGAACATTCACGTGAACTGATATTTTAGGAGGCAAGATAGTCTACCATTTGGTCAAGAAATTTTATATCAGCACAAAAATCAACTACAAGGGTGAATGGAAACAAGATAGATTTGTATAGGTATGTGTGTGTAGATAAGTGAAGAGAAGAACAGAGTTATATTGAACTAACGACATATCAGAATGAAAACAGACTTCAAAATGACAGTCTCAGAGGAGAGTAATATTGTTAACAAACTAGGTTCATTTTGTCCAATGCACAGCAAGCCAAATGCTGAGACACTGAGGTTTACAGCAAAGACTGGCTTGATTCCAAAACCAGTTCAGCAAGAACACTGGAGAATAACCCTCAAATCCACCTCCCTGAAGGCAAGGGGCTCAGGGGTATTTTGGGGATAAAAAATAAAGAATCGGTGTGGTTTGAGGTGGGGGAAACGTGTGTAAACGTGTTGGAAAACGGAGCAACAATTGTGTAACTATTATAGTCAGCCCCGTCTAGTTTCTGTGGCTCTAACTAGACACAGCTGACTCCAAGTTGCTGGAAAACAACTCAGCAGATATTATTTAGGTTATGTGCTGCTTGGAGGACAGGCAAGTCTTTTGCAGCTACAATCAAAACGACCTTGATTAGTGACAACAGGCTACAGGTGAAATGCGTTTCACTAATGATTATCTACAGCTTCGGCCTCACTAAAATGCCAATATGAGTCATTTCTGAATTTGCGCTCCTTACAAGAAGAACAACCAACAACTACTGTTCGTGGACAGAACATCAGTGAAAGAACCCTGGAACACAGGGTGATCCTGAAGCACCCTCTGAACTACAGACACCAAGGTGGGTTCCATGGTACGGTAAGAGCAGCAGCTACACACCGGCAGCGGGGGCGTAACACAGTGAGGAGAGCTCTCGCTTGAGCTTACAGATTCTCCAGCGGGAAAAGAGAGCCCAGGGGGTCTTCTTCAGTGTTGTGGGTCACTTTTTGGGAGTGCCCGCTAAATCTCACTCCACGGGGATCACTGGGGAATCTGCTGGGCTTGACCCCTGGGAAAGTGACGGTGAAAGACAAGCAGGGAGGGGCTTGCAGTAACCAGCATGGGATTTCGGTAAAATGTCTGTCTAGGCTGAGGGCTTCCGTGAGACAAGGTAGGCGGTGCTGGGAGCAAATACTTTGGAGCCTGATGGGCAGGTTAAATTCTGGTTTTGCAACTTACTAGAGGTAGATTCTTTGGCAAATTACTTAGTCTCTATTACTCAGTTTCCTTTTTACCAAAGAATAATAAAAGAAGCTACCTGAGATAGTTATGGTATTAAATTAGTCATTTTATATTAATTATTTAGAACTTATTTCTTATCAGCTGTAATTATTTTGTAGAAGTACTTCAAATATCTAGGCATATTAATGATAGCTAACTCTTTTGGTAGAACTTAATTTGTGCCAGGCACTTGACACTCGTAACGTCATTTAATCCATTCAGTTAGTTACTCTCTGTGTGCCAACAGGAAAGTAATGACATATTCAAAACAAATAATGTAAGGAGAGGTGAACCTACTTAAAGAAGGGGTATTGATAGCATAGGACTATCACAGCAGGGGGCCTTTACCAACACTAGACTTGGAGAGGCAAATGGAGTTACTGGGACATAGTGCATGTAACTATATGAAAGTTGCCAGACAGCAACCGTAGTCTTTCACAGTTGGATGTAGCTAATCTACAGTAATTGGACAAGAAGAAAGAATAAATACTGTATAGTATCACTTATGTGTGGATTCTCAAAAACAAACAAAAAAGTCAAACTTAGAGAATGAAGAAGTAATTGCCAGGGGCTAGGGAGTGAAGGCAGAGAAGGCAATGGCAACCCACTCCAGTGTTCTTGCCTGGAGAATCCCAGGGACGGGGGAGCCTGCTGGGNAAGAAGAAAGAATAAATACTGTATAGTATCACTTATGTGTGGATTCTCAAAAACAAACAAAAAAGTCAAACTTAGAGAATGAAGAAGTAATTGCCAGGGGCTAGGGAGTGAAGGCAGAGAAGGCAATGGCAACCCACTCCAGTGTTCTTGCCTGGAGAATCCCAGGGACGGGGGAGCCTGCTGGGCTGCCGTCTATGGGGTCTCACAGAGTCGGACACGACTGAAGCGACTTAGCAGCAGCAGCGGCAGCAGCAAGGAGTGAAGGAAATAGAGAGAGGTTGGTAAAAGGATATACATTTTTAGCTATAAGATGAATAAGGTCTGAGGAACTAATGTAAAATATGGCTACTGTAATTGGTAACACTGTATTGTATAATATAATTGAAATATGCTAAGAGAATAGAACTGAATGTTCTCATCAACAGTAACCAAGACGAGTATAGAGGTGATGTGTATGTTAATTAACTACATCGCGGGAATCCTTTCACAATATATATGCATAACAAATCGCCATAATAGACACTTCAAATATCTTGTCGTTGTTCAGTCACTAAGTCATGTCTGGCTTTTTACCACCCACGAATTGCAGCGTGTCAGGCTTCTCTGTCCTTCACCATCTCCTGGAGTTCGCTCAAACTCATGTTCATTGAATCGGTGATGCCATCCAACCATCTCATCCGTTGTCACCCCCTTTTCTCTCATCCTCAATCTTTCCCAGCATCAGGGTCTTTCCCAGTGAGTCAGCTCTTCTCAGCAGTGGCCAAAGTATTGGAGCTTCAGCTTCAGCATCAGTCCTTCCGATGAATATTCAGGGTTGATTTCCTNTGTCACCCCCTTTTCTCTCATCCTCAATCTTTCCCAGCATCAGGGTCTTTCCCAGTGAGTCAGCTCTTCTCAGCAGTGGCCAAAGTATTGGAGCTTCAGCTTCAGCATCAGTCCTTCCGATGAATATTCAGGGTTGATTTCCTTTAGGATTAACTGATTTGACCTCCTTGCTGTCCAAAGGACTTTCAAGAGTCTTCTCCAGTACCACAGTTCAAAAACATGAGTTCTTTGCTGCTCAGCCTTCTTTATGGTCCAACTCTCACATCTGTACATGACTGCTATAAAAACTATCGCTTTGACTATATGACCTATGTCTGCGAAATGATGTCTCTGCTTTTTAATATGCTGTCTAAGTTTGCCATAGCTTTTCTTCCAAGTATGTCTTTTAATTTTGTGGCTGCAGTCACTATCTGCAGTGATTTTGGAGCCCCCAAAATAAGATCAAATATCTTACAATTTTGTTAATTATATCTCAATAAAGCTAAAATTTATTAGAGGGATAATGCAAGCAGTATTTATAGAAATAGACATAAATATTATATATACACTATATTGAAAAAAGCATTTGCTTTGGCCAGATAAGGTATTTTATATTTGAGTGAAACAGTGATAGTGTTAAACTGAAAAAAGTCATGTTTATGCTTTGGACATGGTTCAAGAAGAAAATATACAGGGAAAAAATTATGTGGTTTGAGGCTGTCCACATTATATCATTTTAGACTAACTTCCCATTTTCCTTCAATTTCTGCTAGGAATTGGTAATCTGAAATGAATCATAATGACATGGAAATTAATCCCAAGACAGGTGAGGAGATTGTTCAAGAGCACTGAGTCATATTAAAGGAGCTGAAGGCACTAGTGCCAGATAAATTAACTTTGTAAGGATATTTCTGCAGTCTTAACTTTTTCCAACTTTTTCTGAAGGGCACTTTTGCCCAAGGTCTTGACAGTACCTCACATTCAACTTGTAAGTGGCATTGTTTTTTATGGCTGAGTAGTATTCCATTGTATATGTACCACACCTTCTTTATCCATTCATCTGTTGATAAACACTTAGGTTGCTTCCATGTTTTGGCTGCTGTGAATAGTGCCACTGTGATCATAGAGGTGAACGCATCTTTTGAATTATAGTTTTCTTTACCATCTGAGTCACCAGGGAAGCCCCAAAATACTGGAATGGGTAGCCCATGCCTTCTCCAGGGAATCTTCCCAACTTAGGAAACAAACTGGGGTCTCTGGCATTGAAGGTGGATTCTTTACCAGCTGAGCCACCTGGGAAGCCCAGGTATATGCCTACGAGTGGGCAAATTCAACCTGTAAAAATAGTTATCCTCCATCCCCAAACTTCTACTTTTTTTCTTAATCTGCCTGCTTGCTCAATTGCTCAGTCATGTCCGACTCTGTGCAACCCCATGGACTATAGCCTGCCAGGCTCCTCTGTCCATGGGCTGTTGCAGGTAAGAATAATGGAGTGAGTTGCCATTTCCTCCTTCAGGGGATCTTCTTGACCAGGAATCGAACCCACATCTCTTGCATCTCCTGCACTAGCAGGCAGATTCTTTACCACTGTGCCTTCTTAATCTGAATCTCTTAATTAACTTGATTCTCCTAGCCCTGAACCTTCATAGTTCTGTCTTTCCCATTTGATGAATCTCTGCTACTGCTGCTAAGTCGTTTCAGTTGTGTCCAACTCTGTGCGACCCTATAGACGGCAGCCCACCAGGCTCCCCCGTCCCTGGAATTCTTCAGGCAAGAACACTGGAGTGGGTTGCCATTTCCTTCTCCAATGCATGAAAGTGAAAAGTGAAAGTGAAGTCGTTCAATCGTGTCTGACTGAGCAACCCCATGGACTGCAGCCTACCAGGCTCCTCCATTCATGGGATTTGCCAGGCAAGAGTACTGGAGTGGGGTGCCATTGCCTTCTCCAGTGAGTCTCTATAGCCAGTTATTTTTCAGATGTTGCT
This sequence comes from Oreotragus oreotragus, assembly GCA_006410675.1. NCBI lineage: Eukaryota > Metazoa > Chordata > Mammalia > Artiodactyla > Bovidae > Oreotragus > Oreotragus oreotragus. Next base: position 21,204 of record SJYX01016422.1, on the reverse strand, counting down.
GGCAAGCTTTCTACGATTTTTTAAATCTCCTACCAATCCTTCTCAAGTAATCCTAGTTCAATCTTTTCCTACATTAATTAAAAGACTGCTATACTGAATGTTTATAAGAGAATACAAGGCTGAGTAGTATGCTGCTTGTGCTGTGAATAATCTCATAATTTAGTTGGCCTCACTCCTTGATTATTATGTCAACTACTTTCTGGCCGCCTTTTACCCATTTTTGTGCCAGTCTGATAAATCCTGAAAGACTAACTACCAGTTACAACACAAAAAATAGATCTGACCATGTCACATCCTAATAATCTTTACATGAGCCTTTCTTGAATCATCAAAACTCCATTATGGATGAATAAATGGTGTGCAAATAGTTCTAAAGTTAATGGTTCTTATTGTCTCCAGTGTAAGTGTTGGAGAGTGGGCAGTGAATAAATAAAAAAAAGGACATTCTCTTGGAGGAAAATCTCTGGGCTGTCTGATAATTCTATATTGATGAATAAAAAGAAAAGCTCTAAGAAATTTTCCATAAGGTTAACATCTGGTTTATGAATTTGAAAAATACATGCCTTTTTTGTAATTAATTTAAGTTGCTACAATTCGAAAAGTTTTACAGTAGTGAATGGGACTATAACCTTCAAAAATTAATTATGCAATTCTTTAATAGAATTTTTATTGCTCACTTGTCTTTTAAGAATACTGCATAAAACGCAGAAAATAAAACACCTAATTGCTGTATTAGAGGCTAAGCTATAAAAGGAATAAACTTAAGTAGTTTCTTGCCTATCATTCCTAAAACTCTTAAATTCTATAATAAAATTATCACTCTACAAATTTAAATACTCTAATGATGTTAGTCAGATTAGATTCAGTCGTTTTCATAACTTTAAGCTTTCCTAATTTTAGGAAACAGAAAGAGGAAATGAACACTACAGCACTGATTTAAAGGGATATTATAGTCGCTCAAGAATAAGTATTTCTCCTCCAAGCAGTACCCAGATAGGGCATCTTTAATTATTACAATTTATTAGACTTAATAATTTTACTCACAACAGAATGAGACAGTTAAAATGTCACTTCACAGATAAAGAAATTGAGGTGCACAGCATTGAAATAATTTGCTCAGGGTCACATTGCTATTAAGAGCTGGAGCTGGAATTTAAGCCCCAGGTTTTGGTCATAGTGACATTCCTAGATCTTTCCATTTTGCACTGTTCTTCCAATCAATATTTTTACTAGACTATGTATCACTGCAAATATTCCAAATCCAATTACAGAAGTACTCAGGGGTGAGTTAAATTCTGGCCTCCAACTGCTGCTCATTGGAGATGTGGTAATAGTTCTTCAAGAACTGTCTTGATTTATCTGTGGTCTTCCTCTTGGCTTGTTTCAGAGGGCTGAAATGCTGCTTTGACAAATACCTCACTGTTCTATTATTATCACTACTTGTAAGATTTTCTTACGTTTGAAACATAGTTTTCCAGACTCATTTTCCCCTGATTTTTATTTCTTCTGCATAATCTCTTTCATGTTGCTTTCTTTTTCTCCTGCCCAACTCATAATTCACTTTCGTCTTTTCTTTTCCATTCTATAGACATCTGCCTCTAGCTTAACCTTAATTCCTGTAGTGGAATTTTACTTTTTGTCTCCACTTATCCTGCAATAATCCTTTCTTTTCCTTTAAAGACTTTGATATTTAGAAGAAAACATTTCATTCCTGAGCAAGCCCAGTGAGGGAAATCAAATTTTCTCAAAAACAATGTAAATATTCTTATGCTGCTTTTCTTCTTTCTCAAATTTAAGCCACCTTCTGCTGCAAAAACATTTACATAAGTGACATTGTTCAAAGGTTTTTAAACAGAAATTCCTACTTGGTGAATTCCTGAATTTGCTTTTTAATCCTTTGCTATTCACCTCCATTTACATTTGTTCACCTTTTTTACATAAGACTATGTGCTTTTCCTTGATGATGATGCTTTTAAAATAATGCAAAACTGTTAAATAAATTTGCTTTCAATAACTAAAGTCCATTTAAGACTGAACCTATTGATAACTAAGAATAATTTGTAAATAGCTAGATTTCTTAACCTGAGTGTTTAGATAATAATTGCTAGCTCTTTCATCTCTTTCTTCATTTGTACTTTGTAATGACAATAGAATAGGTATTCTTTGATAGGTACTCCTTACATATTAAAAAATTCCCTTACCGGTATAAATTATACTTAGAAAAATCTGATCTATTTGATTTCCATGAAAATATATACCAGGTAAAATAAGAATCATTGAAAATTGTAGGAATTCTAAACATTTTTCACAGAGTTCAACTTTTTGAATAAGCTAATTCTGCAAAGTAACCACTTAGCATAGAAAGTGCAGAATGCCTTCAAAAATATTATACTGATTTGGAGTTAGAGTCATATGGCTTTTTCATTTTCTTTTGCAAGACCTAGGTGCAGTGTTGTGCTGTGCTATGCTTAGTTGTTTATGCGTGTCCGACTCTTAGGTGCACAAAATTTAGCATTTATACACTATCGGCTTTATATCAATTCTGGAAGGCAGGTACAGATGCCCTGGAAAAATTATGATCATAAATAATTGAAAGGTGATTTCTTCATGTTAACAAAGCTTTTAGCTGCATCCTACCAAGATCACAATATACATGTTAGGAAATGAATTAGAGTGTCCAGTGGACTTTCATTGTTGTTTAGAGACAACCTTTGTGTAGTTGATCCTAGTCACCTAAAACAGATATTAACAGATAAGTAGCAGAACAGCAAGGTCAACCACCCTGATTGCACAGTCACTTGAATCCTTTCATCATCGTTCAACAATGGAAGAGCCACATGGTGGGAGTGGAAAAGTCAGGGAGGGGAAGGGAAGTTAGTGGATACAATAGGTTATCTTGGCTGGAGGTCAGATCCACAGAGTAAGTGGTCAGGCACTTGGGTGCACATAGACGAAGTATGAAGTTCAGCAAACCAAGTGATGGCATCAAATGCCCACCAAAGGTGCTGGTGAACCAACATTCCCTGGTCAGTCAAAGTCTCCTGTCAAGAGTCTGAGCACTCAGCAGCTTCTGGCTGGGCATGGAGTGTATTATTTTTGCAGAGCAAAAATAGCTTAGACTTTTATATAAGCACTTCATGAATAATAAAATGTGTTAAAAGTCTTCACAATAATATTGAAAACCCCCAAAGGAAAATGTCATTTTTACATTGAGGAAAGTGCTAGGAAGTCACAAGAACTTGACACTTGGCCACGTGTTCTGAGGAAAATGTTTCATATGGATCTTGCGCTCATTAGTAGCACTGTGTTAATGCCTGAACTCACACATGAAGCTTAGGAACATTTGTGGAATAAGAAACTACATAATTCCAACCCTGCAATTTGTTTCAATTCCCAAATAGAATAGATGTACTCTCCTTGTATTTGGCTTCTCTAGGTCTGATGAGGCAGAAAATTTTATGGAAATCCTGGGATGGTCATGTTGTGATAAGATTTTTTTTGCAAAACTAGGTCAGCTGGACGGCTTATGGCTGAATTTTAAAAGGAAAACTGATGCTTTTGACTAGTAATTACTAAACACTGGTGCTGCTGATACTGGCACTAGCGTTTCTTTTATTTGTTTGAGTGTGTATATGAGCATGCACGTGCATACATATGCATATAAATATGTACTTAATACTTTATGTGAAATGAGATAAGAAAGTATGCTTTTTTAAGTTAAACTGATTAAATATAAAGAATTAGTCTGTATTTTCAGATAATGAATTTCATACATATTTAAGAAAAATTAATTGTTCTTTTGTAAAATAATTATAAAGGAACTGAACTATAGTGAAATAGTTTTTTTTTTTTTTTAATTGGTAGAGACTATGTGCCAGGCCCTGTTCTTACCTATTATCACTACAAATTGGCACTGGTCATCTACTGCTAGAAGGGTTAAATAATGAACTGCTGCAACTGCTGACCTACAACACCATCTGAAAGGAGTTCACAGTGGAGATGTGATGAGGTACTTCGTGCCCTGGAAAAAACAGAGAACAGGTCTTCAAATAATTAGATATTTTCAGGAGATTTTACGAGCTCGATTCTTGTATCTTCTCATATCTAGAAAAGCACTGAAATCCTTCATGGTGAAGTCTGCTTCTCCTGACTAGAAGTAACCTTCATGAGACTAGCAGAAACCTGTGAAAAACACGGGCTTGCATTTACTCCCCCTTAACCAAAATCACATGTATACTGGCCCTCCCCTCCACCACTTTCTCAGAACCATCTTACACATTGTCTCTTGGGCTATAGTCTTTATTTTGCCCCAGATAAAACTTACCTCATAACTTTCACACTGGACAATATTTTTTCGGTCAGCACTATTTACATATGCCACTCCTATGGTGGCTGCCTTAAAAAAGGGCCACATATTTTTTTTTTGCTTCTTTCATGAAAATGTGGAGCTTATTCCCTTTCCTTCCAATCTCTATTATTTGCTGTGACCAATAGCAAGTGGCACAAATAACATTTTTATTGTCTCCTAGCCTCGGCCTCCAGGTGTTTTCATAGATTCCACTGTTTCCCAGTTGGAATGCTGTTTTTACCTCAATGTAAGAAAATTTAAGTGTCCTCCAAAGAGGCCATAAGGAAGAGATAGATCAAGGCAGCCCAGCTAACTATGAGATATGTGAGGGTGGCCATCCTGAACCACCTGGGTCTAGGGAAGCTCCTGAATGATAAATTCATGAATGATCCCAAGACAGGGAGTCCCAAAGGAACTATTCTGCTGATCCCTGCCCAGATGGCAGAATCCTGAGCAAATGAAGTGGTTAATATTTTAAGCCATTTACTTTGGGACGAGCATGTTATACAACAAGAAATATCTAATGCACTTAATTATCTATTGTGTCACAGTTATGCTGTTATTATACCCATTTTATAGATGAGAAAACTGAGATTTGGGGATGTTAACAACTTGCCAAAGTCATACCCCAGCAGGTAGGGATTTCTTAAATTCAGGTATATGCAAAATTTTAGAACCTGGTATGTTAATTTGCTTTGTTTTTAAGTATCCATACTTATTTTTAAAAGTTTGTGATACTCTGTAGTCCTGTATGTTAAAAAAAATGCATTTTGGTGAAATAAAAAACTTAGAAACTACTCTCAGAGTATTTACATATCATAGGGCATGAGACAATTATATTTAATGAAAACTCTCTTGTGCCCATTGCTCAGTGTCTTATCTGAAGTCCCTGAAAGTTATGATGGAGGGAAAGTTTGGCATATAGATGTTTTATTTGCAGGAAACAGGAGTATAGAAATAATATAGAAAAATGAGAAAACTATCCAAGGATACAAAATTAAGGTGGGATTTGTTACTGGTCACCTGATCTCTATCCAATGGACCCTCTAAGGGGTCTTATGAAATTAGCCTATGACTCCTCACACTTTGAAGAATGGGAGAAAAGTTTATCATTAGGAAGAGTTGTTTCATGGATGCTAATTCCCCACACTTCTAGATAACTCAAGCATCTTACAGTAGGAAAGAGGCAGCAGAGAGAACTGGCATGAGGAAAGGTGCTGTCAAATGCATTTTCACAAGCTAGTCAAAGTTTGCAACGAAATGATGACCAGAACTTTGCAGGAGGAAGAGGTGAGGCCAGGGGGATTTGAAGTGGCCATAAAGATGCATCTAAGGTTCCCTAGCGGTTCAGGCAGTGACGAATCCACCTGCAATGTGGGAGACCTGGGTTTGATTCCTGGGTTGGGAGGATCCCCTGGAGAAGAGAATGGCTACTCACTCTAGTATTCTGGCTTGGATAATTCCATGGACTATACAGGCCATAGGGTCTCAATGAATAGGAAGGATGCCACTGAGCGGCTTTCACTTCATTTCACTAAGATAGATCTTATACACATACTTAAATACACATTTCACTGGGAGACATGGAAAGACTATTGCTTTGTGCAAATTCTCAGTAAGGTTAAATAATCTTAGGCTGAATGCTCTAAAGCCAAAATTAGAACGATTACTATAGGGAAGAAAATGCAAGCACTTTTCTTTATGACATCTGACTTCAGGAGATTTGCTTCCTGCCCAATGTCAAGAGCAAACTAAGAGAGGCATTAAACTGCATATGGTATTTGACCTTGCCTGAACTTTCTAGTTTGCAACCCCTTCCTCCACCTTTCTTTTTCGCTTTTGCAGGCATTAGTAAAATACCATGCAAGAAAAAGGCTAAAATTCTCTTAATGAGCTACCCTTGCATTTGGTTATATAAGGTCAAAGGAATGTGCACTTTATATTTGAGCCAAGCCAACTACTCACAGCAATGTCAGTGTGAGAGAACCAATTTGAACTTAACATTAATTAGCTTTTTAGTGGGCTGTAAAACTTGTTCAATGTATGAAGTACTTCATAATTATAGGAGATTATGGTCATATTCTGAAGAACTGAGGTAGAAAGACCCTGAATAAAGAGAATTACATATAGGTCTGAATTATAAGAAAGTTCAATGTGTTTCATATCTTTGGAAATGTTTTGAGATATTGTGAATTTTATAAATTTAAGAAATGATAATTGTATTAGGCATGCAATGATAAAAGTGCAAATAAATACATATTTATAATTCATAGTTATGTGAAATAAGATTTCTTAATACCTGGTATTAATTTTTTAAAGCAATCAACTTACTTTGCTTTAGTAAAGTACTGAATATGTTTATTGTTTATTTTTTTCTTGTCTTTTATTTGTTGAATACAGTTGATTTACAATATTGCTTTAGTTTCAGGTATACAGCAAAATGATTGTTATACACACACACACACATATATATACATATTATTTCAGAATCCTTTGCCTTATAGGTTATTAAAATATATTGACTATAATTCTCTATACTATACAGTAAGTCCTTATGGTTATCTATTTTATATACAGTGTGTGCATATGTTAATCCCAAGCTCCTAATTTATTCCTCCCCATTTCCCCCTTTGGTAACCATAACTTTGTTTTCTATGTCGGTGAGTCTATTTCTGTTTTGTATATAAGTTCATTTGTATAAGTTTTTTTCAGATTCCACCTGTAAGGGATATCATATGATATCTGTCTTTGTCTGTCCAGCTTATTTCACTTAGTATAATAATCTCTAGGTCCATCAATGTTGCTGCAAATGGTATTATTTCATTTTTTATGGCTGAGTAGTATTCCACTGTATATATGTACCATATCTTCTTTATCCATTCATCTGTCAATGGACATTTAGGATGCTTCAACTTCCTAGCTATCATAAATAGTGCTGCAGTGAATATTGGGGCACATGTATCTTTTTGAATTATGGTTCCCTCTGAAGCCCAGGAGTAAGATTGCAGGGTCATATGGTAGCTCTACCTTTAGTGTTTAAAGGAATCTCCATACTGTTCTCCATAGTGAGCACATGTTGTTTAACTGGGCATGCTGTTATAGCTGACCAAGTATAATAATTTATTTTCCTTCATTTGAAAGGGGCAACAACTTTACTCTCACAGAAAACAGCTTTGCTGTAACTGATACCTTTACGTATCCATACAGCACATATATTAAGTATTTCTTCCAGAATAATGTCAGTTTGCTTGCTTGCTTCCTGAAACAGTTAGGTTATTAGTTGGTGCCCAAGAGACTAATTGTAATGGGGAGGCTGATGAGTGAGGGGGATTTAAAGATTAAGGTATATTAGCCTAAATGCAACCACTGCCTAAACCATGATTGAAAGTGTAAAGAACTGTTGTGAACTGCTACTGAAACGAAATCATTTTGAACTTTACTAAAGGATATAGAGTAGATGTTCCAGTAAATTTTCATTTTACTAGTATTAATTTAACTTACATTCTCTAACATAAGGAAAAGGGTTGAGACGGATATTTACTTTCCTTCCTTTTCTAAGTAATTGTACATAATGTGATGCGAGTGAATTCAGTTTATGAAGAGTCATTTTCCCCTTAATTACTGAATGACATTGATTTAGAGTGCCAAAAAAAGTACCCCTCAGTTTTCAAATTAGTGTTGGTAACTTCAGTGATTGTAGTAGTATGTGAGATGCTAAAGACTCAATATGTATCTTTTTAATAATTTGTCAAAAATTGTTTGATTTTAAAAATTATTTATTATAGTCCTTTACATGTTGGGTAAAAGTATTTTGTCATATATATATATACCTATATATAAATATTTCTGTCACTTACATTTTTAAAAATTCCCTCTATTGTGACTTCTGATGAGCAGAAGTTTATGACTTTGTATTTATGCAAGAAGTCCAGCTCCAGCAACATTTGTTGAACAGTGTTTTTCTCCCTAGTTCTTCCCAACTGCTTTGGAATCTTTGTCAAAAGTCTACATATTTAATATGTATAGATTCATTAGGGACTTAATGTTCTCTGTAGTTGATCTATTTATCTACACTTTCACCAATGTCACACTGTCTTAAATATTGTAGCTTTAACTTTTGAACTAGGATAGGGTAAGTCTTCCAACCCTGTTATTCTGTAGAATTATTTTAAGCAATTCTAGGTCCTTTTCACAGTCAAATAAATTTTAGAATCAACTTGCCTACAAATATATCTATTGGTATTTTAAATGAGATTGTACTGAAACCACAGAACTATTTGTAAAGAATTTGCAAATCAATGATTGAGTCTTCTAATCCATGAACATAGTATAAACTCCCATTCATTTAAATGTTCTTTAATTTCTCATAGCAAAATTGCCTGTGTTTTAAATTTGGGAGTTCACAAGGCTTTTGTTAAATTTATTCCAATGTATATTTTTGTTGTTACCGCCTAAGATATGTTTTATCCTAAATATTATATTTCATTGTTTCTATACAAACGCAGGGATCATACGTACTATGACTTTCTTTAGTTCATGACTTAGTGGTTGGAAGCTTTTTTTGTCTATTCTTTGGGATATTATAGCTAACCACGTACCTGTGAAGAAGACAGTTTATCTACTTCTGTTCCATTCTGGATGCCCTTTTATTTCCTTTCTGTACTTTACTTATTGTTTATACTGGCTAGAATCTCTAATACAATGCAGAATAGATTAGTATGAACAGATATCCATGCCTTGTTTGTGGAAAATTTTTTCTTTTTTTTATCTTAAGAAATCAAATTAGTGTTTATTTGTACTTAAGAAATTCCATTAACATTCAATTTATACTTTGATAAGTTAAGGTTTATACTTAACAAATGACTTTTTAAAAAGTTTTAAAATAATGAATTCAGTGCTTTTAATTGATAGAGTTATTCAGATTTTCTGATTCTTTTAAACTATCATAGTTAATTTCTGTCTTTTAAGAAATTTGCAAGCCATCAAGCATTCTTAATTAATTGGCATAAATTTGTTCACAATATTAACACATTATTATTTGATGTCTAAAGAAACTCTCAATTTCAATATTAGTAAAAAAGTCTTTTCTTTGTTCTTCCTGAGTGCTGTTAATAAGTTATCAACTTTACTAGTCTTTTCAAAGAGATGGCTTTTTATTTTCATTGCTTTTCTCTATTTTGTTTTCCATTTCTTTGATTTTTCACTCTCATCTTTATTCTCTTTTATTCCACTTGCTAATTTTGCTCTTTTCAAATAGCTGCTTAAGTTATTAATATACCATGAATTTAATGTCTGTGTGCCCCCAAATTCATGTGTTGAAATTCTAATATGCTCCAATAAGATGGCATTAGAAGGTGGTAGGATGGTATCAGGAGGGTCTTTGGAAGGTAACGAAGTCAGAAGGGTGGAGCCCTTACCATTAGTGCCCTCATAAGTGGAGACAGGAGAACTTGCGCCTTTCTCTCTGCTTTGTCTCCACCATGTGAAGATGGAAGTATTGATAGAAGATTGCCATTTGCAACCCAGGAAGCAAGTCCTCGCCAGGAACTAAATCCAATGGTGCCTTGAATTGGGAGTGGTCAGAAAACTCAGCAGTGGCCACAGGACAAGAAAAGGTCAGTTTTCATTCCAATCCCAAAGAAAAGGAAGGCCAAAGAATGTTCAAATTGCCATACAGTTGTACCCATTTCACGTACTAGCAAGATTATGCTCAAAATCCTTCAAGCTAGGCTTCAGCAGTACAGAAACCAAGAACTTCCAGATGTTCAAGCTGGATTTAGAAAAGACAGAGCAACCAGAGATCAAATTGACAACATCTGCTGAATCATAGAAAAAGTAGGGAAATTCCATAAGAAACATCTATTTCTGCTTCACTGACTGGGCTAAATCGTTGGACTGTGTGGATCACAACAAACTCTTCAAGAGATGGGAATACCAGACTGCTTACCTGCCTCCTGAGAATCCTGTGTGCAGGACAAGAAGAAACAGTTAGAAGCAGAGATGGGACAATGAGATAGTTGGAACCAGAGATGGTTCCATATTGAGAACGAAGTAGGTCGATGCTGTGTATTGTCAATATGCTTGTTTAACTTGTATGCAGAGTACATCATGAGAAACGCTGGGCTGGATGAAGCACAAGCTGGAATCAAGATTGCCGGGAGAAATATCAATAACCTCAGATATGCAGATGACACCACCCTTATGGCAGAAAGTGAAGAACTTAAAGAGCCTCTTGATGAAAGTGAAAGAGAAGAGTGAAAAAGTTGGCTTAAAACTCAATATTCAGAAAACTAAGATCATGGAATCTGGTCCCATCACTTCATGGCAAATAGATGGGGAAGCAATGGAAACAGTGACAGATTTTATTTTGGGGGGCTCCAAAATCACTGCAGATGGGGACTGCAGCCATGAAATTAAAAGATGCTTACTCCTTGGAAGAAAAGTTGTGACCAACCTAGACAGCATATTAAGAAACAGAGACATTACTTTGCCAACAATCGTTCGTCTAGTCAAGGCTATCATTTTTCCATTAGTATGTATGGATGCATGAGTATGAGAATCGGACTAAAAAGAAAGCTGAGCACTGAAGAATTGATGCTTTTGAACTGTGGTGTTGAAGAAGACTCTTGAGAATCCCTTGGACTGCAAGGAGGTCCAACCAGTTCATCCTAAAGGAAACCAGTCCTGAATATTCATTGGAAGGACTGATACTGAAGCTGAAACTCCAACACTTTGGCCACCTGATGCAAAGAACTGGCTTATTTGAAAAGACCCTGATGCTGGGAAAGATTGAAGCAGGGAGGAGAAGTGGCTGACAGAGGATGAGATGGTTCAATGGTATCACTGGCTCAATGGACATGAGTTTGAGTAAACTCTGGGAGTCAGTGATGGACAGCGAGGCCTGGCGTGTTGCAGTCCATGGGGTTGTAAAGAGTCGGACAGGACTGAGTGGCTGAACTGAACTGAACTGAATGGAGAATGTAATATTCTCCTTAATAAAAATTCTTTTTTAGATATATTGAAAACAATTTTGATGCAAAATCTAGGTCAATGAGGGGGAAGGATAATTAAATAACACAATTACAATTACATGATTAAAGAATAAAGTTAGATATCACATCATAGCCAGAAAGCCTTAAATTGTTCTGGATCATTTGGAAGGATTTTAAGATGACTAATGTTCCCACAAGTTTTTGAGATATACTTTTTAAAAAATTAAGGTGATTTGATTTTTATCCTCAGGATAGAGTGGGCTAGGAAATGCTTACTGGCAATCATTATATACTTCAACGTCCAGTTCAGTTCAGTCGCTCAGCCATGCCTGAGTCTTTGAGACCCCATAAACTGCAGTACATGGAAGGATTTTAAGATGACTAATGTTCCCACAAGTTTTTGAGATATACTTTTTAAAAAATTAAGGTGATTTGATTTTTATCCTCAGGATAGAGTGGGCTAGGAAATGCTTACTGGCAATCATTATATACTTCAACGTCCAGTTCAGTTCAGTCGCTCAGCCATGCCTGAGTCTTTGAGACCCCATAAACTGCAGTACACCAGGCCTCCCTGTCCATCACCAACTCTCAGAGTTTACCCAAACTCATGTCCATTGAGTCAGTGATGCCATCCAATCATTTCATCCTCTGTCATCCCCATCTCCTCTTGCCCTCAGTCTTTCCCAGCATCAGGGTTTTAGTCTTTTTATCATTTCATGTTATCTATATTTAGGAATTTGTTTTTTTCAATTTTAACTCTTTATTTGAAACAAGCAATTTCAGAGACAGAAGGATAGTCATGACAATAGCTTCTCACTACAATGCAAGGGCAGGCATTGCTCACTGAAGGGACGGGTCAGGTGCCTTGGAACAACATATACAATTTAAATAGTGGCTCAATTGGTGACAGTTATAAAAACATGAAAAAGAGGCTGGGGGACAGCAAAACCAACAGGAAAAGAACTGAGTACCCTCTTTGCCAGATGCTAAGAGTTTTCTGGCACTACAGAGGCAAGATGGGGAAGAGAGAAGATGGAGGTGGTAGGGGCAGGACCCATGCCTACAGCTCCTCACCTATCCTTTGACCACAGATCCCATCCTGCATGACCCAGGGCACTCACAAGCTTGGCCTAGCTCTTACAATGGAAGAAGAACAAGAGTGGGGAATCGAGCCCCAACTCAAGTCAGAAGATAGGTTTTGCCTTAGGAACTCTGCCCACTGAACTAAAGGGAGTCAGTTACCGAAAAGGGCTTAGCATGTTGGTACCATGGCTTATGCCAACCTAAGATGGCAGAGAGAGACAAACATATAAACCATGGGGACAGGAGTCTGCTCCCTATACTTAGAGTTATTCTCTGCCTTTGAAGGAAAGAAACCATTTAAAAGATCTTTTAAATTGCAGCACCAAAGGTTCATATTTAGAAAATTGAAACCTTTTTAATATGCATAAATTTTAATCTTCAAACATAATAAACAGAAATTTTACATCTGTTATAATATGCTTCTAGAGAGTGCAAACTTAATTGTGGCTCCAAAATACAAAAATGGAGTAAAATGCAGGCTACTGTGTCCTGTTTCCCTAAAAGATCAGTTCATGTTTTTCCTAGAACTATTGCACCATCCTGAACAAAATTGGTGCAAAACAAAATTTGCTTTTTTAAGGAAAGCTCAACACATTATGTATTTGGAAGTATACACAATAGAAAGTAACCAAATGATTACATTTTCAGAGAAAGCTCTGTGGTGAATTAGTAGTTAGACTGGTTGGAAGAGGAATGATTTAATGAAATTGCGCCTTGTCCCAGAGTGTTCACTACACAAGGATCATGCTGAGAAAACCAGGTTTCCTACTTAACTTGTGTTCCTTTGAATCAAGGCTTAGTTCCTTCACTGTGGAACTAATAAAGTCATCATTATTACTGAGTGCTAACATTCAAAAGAAAACAAGTCTTTCTTTTAAAAAAGGAAAAAAAAAACTACACAGAAAAATTGAATATATACTAAATTAAATTGAATTTTTATTTTATTTACTATATCCACTTTAAATAGTTTATATACCTTAAAATAACAGGCTTATAAGCTATTAAAGCAGTAATTGAAAATGTTCAGTGCTCTATCCAAAGGTGTATATTTTTATTATTTTATCATTCCTCTTTTGCTTTTTTTATGGTTTTGGTGTATTAACAACTATAATTTGGCTCATTGAACTTTTGCACTAAGGAGAAATAGAAGAAATAAATTAACCCTTAGGCTAACAATTGGGATATTCTTTACATGTTATGTTAAATTCTTCCATCTTCAAAACCACTTGATGATATAAACCACAGCCATTATATTATACTCATACATTTTCTGAATCAAGAATTCATATTGGGTATGGATGGGGGCTTGTCTCTGTTCTACAAAGTTTGCAGCCATGATGGACAGCTTCCCACCTGAATAGCAGGGGTGATTTGAACTGTTGGGCACTAAAAGCATCTAGGGACTTCATTCAGGTGTGTGGTTTTGGTCTAGGGTAAGTTGGAGTATAGGCTGGTTGAGGCTGTGCACTGATCTTATGTGTACCTTCTTCATGAGATTCAGGCTTCTCACAAGGATGGAACAAGCCTTCTGGGAAACCTAGGCAGAAGCCATTAGCTTCTTCTTGACCCATTCTTAACAGTCACGTAGCTTCACTTCTGCTGCCTGATGTTGGTTATAAGCAAGTCACCAAGGCCAGTCTATATTCATAGGAGAGAGATTTCTCTATCTACCTTTCAAAGGTAGAATGGCAAAGTCACATAGCAAAAGAGCAAGAGTAATGTGAGATTCAGTTGTGACCACACATGGAATGTAAAAGTGGCAGAATGAAAATCTAAAGTTTTATAAGTTAATTAAAAGAACTACTGAGTAATGGACTTGCAACCATCTTCAGTGCTTTTGGTACTGAGAGAGTCATTTCCTAGGCAGGTTGATAAGAAGTCTAGGGGTTCCCAAGGAGAGAGGGGTCTGGAATTCTCAAGGAGGAAGAGAGGACAAACTTTTTTCTTCTCTACATTCCTTAGGATTATATAACAACAATGTATTCTGCCTGAGGACAGTCTCTGGATTAAACCTTCTGGCTAATTCTGTAAATTATGGGAGTAGACCTGCTCTTTACAAGGATTATATAACAACAATGTATTCTGCCTGAGGACAGTCTCTGGATTAAACCTTCTGGCTAATTCTGTTATCTTAAAATGTAAATTATGGGAGTAGGTCTGGTGAGGTCTTTACAACCTCCAGACATTTTTTTGATTCATGAAATGGCAACCCACTCCAGTATTCTTGCCTGGAGAATCCAATGGACGGAGGAGCCTGGTGGGCTATAGTCAATGAGGTCGCAAAGAGTCAGACACAACTGAGCAACTTAAGTAACTTAACTTAGAGAGTATATAACTTCATTGCTAACTCTAACAAGGGGGTACTCTTTCTGCCCCCTTCTGATGCCTATGTCAGAAGCTTTCTCTATCTCCTTTATACTTTAATAAAACTTTATTACACAAAAGCTCTGAGTGATCAAGCCTCGTCTCTGGCCCCGGATTGAATTCTTCTCCTCCGGGGGCCAAGAATCCCGGCATCATGATTCAACAACAACCTTTCAGTACCCCAAAGCCCATGTTATTTTACTTTATTAAGTGCTTAATTTGTTTCACACACAGGCCACTTTTCATATAAATTTTCAGGGTTATGATTTTTGTCAGACATTTTATGAGATAGATTAATATTTCTTTACTTGGTATTAATTGATCATATTATATATAATCAGGTTCAAAGATGAAAACAGCTTATTTTATAAAATAAGATAAAACTAGAGTGCTAGAAGAAACACAAGCTGGAATCAAGATTGTCGGGAGAAATATCAATAACCTCAGATATGCAGATGACACCATTCTTATGGCAGAAAGTGAAGAGAAACTAAAGCCTCTTGATGAAAGTGAAAGTGGAGAGCGAAAAAGTTGGCTTAAAGCTCAACATTCAGAAAACGAAGATCATGGCATCCGGTCCCATCAATTCATGGGAAATAGATGGGGAAACAGTGGAAACAGTGTCAGACTTTATTTTTCTGGGCTCCAAAATCACTGGAGATGGTGACTGCAGCCATGAAATTAAAAGACACTCCTTGGAAGAAAAGTTATGACCAACCTAGATAGCATATTCAAAAGCAGAGACATTACTTTGGCGAATAAGGTCCGTCTAGCCAAGGCTATGGTTTTTCCTGTGGTCATGTATGGATGTGAGAGTTGACTGTGAAGAAGGCTGAGCACTGAAGAATTGATGCTTTTGAACTGTGGTGTTGGAGAAGACTCTTGAGAGTCCCTTGGACTGCAAAGAGATCCAGCCAGTCCATTCTGAAGGAGATCAACCCTGGGATTTCTTTGGAAGAAATGATGCTAAAGCTGAAGCTCCAGTACTTTGGCCACCTCATGTGAAGAGTTGACTCATTGGAAAAGACTCTGATGCTGGGAGGGATTGGGGGCAGGAGGAGAAGGGGATGACAGAGGTTGAGATGGCTGGATGGCATCATGGACTCGATGGACGTGAGTCTGAGTGAACCCCGGGAGATGGTGATGGACAGGGAGGCCTGGCGTGCTGCGATTCGTGGGGTCGCGAAGGATCGGACACGACTGAGCGACTGAACTGAACTGAACTGAGAAACTGAGAGCGCTAGAAGTTCAGTTTTGTAGACAAAGTATTTTATTTTGAAAAATTGCTAGCTTTGGAATCCTCAGTAGTAGCTTCGTCCAGGGAATGTGGCATCTGACATTGACAAAGGAATATGTGCTACTGTAGGGGAGAATTCTCCTAAGATCCTTTATCACCTTCTTGCTCCTGATCGCCAATTTCACTGAATAGAATTACACTCTATATAATGTAAATCTACCTTATAATTTATGTAATGTAGTCACTTTCATGTTAAGTTGGATAGCACAAGACTAGAGGGTTGTATTAAAAAAAAACCTCGTTTTTCTTTGTCTCTTCTTACCATTCCCCACTAGCTTTAATAGCAGATTATTACTTGTCTATTCCAATTTCCTATTAACCCACTGATTTGAGGGTGGCAAGGAACGTGATTAGTCCATTGACTGTGATATAGTTGTGCTGAGTAGGCAGTGATATGAGTGACTTGATCTGATGAAATGCACCAAGGAGTTCCAACTGGCATAATGTTTTTGGTTTCAGTCCTTTATAGTATATGCTGTACTGACTTCAACTGCTAGATATGCAGAGCCAAACCTGGATATGCATAAATCCATTTAAATCCACTTGGGCCAATGTTGTCTACTTGCCAGCTGTGTCCTTGACATTCACCCCCTGGGAATGTGTTTGAGAGTGAACTGCAGATTCAGTCTTTCATGGTAAAAACAGGGCGTGTGTGTGTGTGCTAAGTCATTGCAGTCCTGTCCAACTTTGCAGTGTTACGGACTGAAGCCAGCCAGGCTGCTCTGTCCATGGAATTCTCCAGTCTAGGATACTGGAGCGGGTTGTCATGCTCCTCCAGGGGATCTCCTCGACCAAAGGATTCAACCTGAGTCTTTTATGTCTCCTGCTTTGGCAGGCTGGTTCGTTACCTGGGAAGCCCCCAATTGGCAAGTTTTATTAAACATTTGCAGTTCAGAGGAGCCAGCAATATATGTTGCTTTTCCACTTTACTTAACGATGTCTTTAAAGTTTTTATTTTTCTTTAACTAGGCATCATATAGATGGGTCTTACCATTTTTAATCCAGTCTGGTCACTGTCTTTCAAAGGTGATGGCTTGACAGTTTTTTTTCCTTTAATATAACTATCAATATAATTATATTTAAATCTGTAATCTTGCTGTTTGTTTTCTATTTAGCCTATCAATTCCCTCTTCCTGGATGCCTACCTTTTAAAAATTCAATAGAATATATTTTATAATTACCTCCTTTATTAGTGCATTGCTAGAAGGCCTCTTTTCTTATTTTAGTTATTTTGTTATTTTAGTGGTTGCTTTTAGGTTTAATCCTATGTATCTTTACACAGAGCTTTGCTAATGGCTCAGAAAGTAAAGAAACTGCCTGAAATGCAGGAGACCTGGATTTGATCCTTGGGTTGGGAAGATTCCCTGGAAAAGGAAATGGCTACCCACTCCAGTATTCTTGCCTGGAGAATTCCATGGACAGGAGCCTGGTAGGCCACAGTCCATGGGGTCACAAAGAACTGGACACAAGTAACACACACACATATGTATTTTTAATTTATTACAGTCTACTTTCAAGTGATGTTATTCTGCCTCATGTATATTCTGCCTCATAAAGCCTTCCAGCAGTATGATTCTATTCCTCCTCTCTGCTACACCTATCCAGTACAGAAAAGCTCAGGAGAAAAAATATCCATCCTCCCTTGCTGCTGGTTGAAGAGATTAAGCTGAATAATCCGATTATAGAGTATACTTTTTTTATTAGCTCTGTAAAAGAACTGATTAAAAATATAGTATCATTTCATAAAAGAACTCTATGAATCTATATGAACTCTGATATTTCAGGGGACTATTTTGCCTTCATAATTCACAGGAAATTATATTTTATGTGACTTGAACCTCATCTTGAATCAATGAACCTTAAAAATATATTCTATTCAACACATTTTAAAAATCAATCATATATCAAATCGGTGCTGAGACAATGTCCATGAAAATATAATCATATGTAAGTCATGATCATCAAAATCCTATTATTCTATACTTTTTGCATTTATAGCATCATTCAGAGTTCTTATATTAAAAAATATATTTACCTCATGAGTAATTTCTAAGAAAATATTTTTAAAATTTCTGAGGAGTAACTCAATATCTGCTTGGGCACAAGTAAGTAAGATATTATATCTTCTATTTTCATACATAAGACTTCACATAAAGTGTGATTTATTTTCCTTAGTGTCATTTACCATCTGGATCATGGTAATTTTATTTAGAATTTTGTACTAAAATTTTTGAAAATTTTTATTTTAAAATATACTGTCTTAAATGTATGATAAATGTGCTATGAAATATGATTGTAAATATTTTAAAAAGGAATAATTTTATATTATACATTTAATTGTCATCCATCCCAAAATACAATGGGAAGTTGAGCAATGATCCATTATTGTTATTGCATTAGACCATGTGAACTAGCAGTTCAGCACACACAGAATTGGAAAACAAACTAAAACCAAATATTTGGAAACTAAACCATTCAAATTTGTTGTCAATTAAAATGGCTTATTCTTAGTGTGTTTCTTCCTTTACTTGCTTTTGGTTTATGGCCAATATTGAGATGCCTATGTTTCAAGGCCAGAGTATGGAGAAAGGTTCACATAATATATGTATAAATATTTGAAAGTAATGAATTGCAGCAACAGTCTACAATATAAAATATATTTTATGGTTTTGCATTGATAAAATCTTCATAAAAATCCTAGAAGTTCAGATTTGAAATTGCAATTCTTGAACTCCCCAGAGTTCTATGCTGAAATGTGATGTTAAGGGAAAAAAAAATGTTTCTGAACTTCTTTGATCTGCTAGCATGTCTCTATCACTTTTCTGCATAATCATGGCTATACATAGGGTTTCTCTGGTAGCTCAGCTGATAAAGAATCCACCTGCAATGCAGGAGACCCCATTCTGGGTCTGGAAAATCCTCTGGATAAGGGATAGGCTATCCACTCTAGTGTTCTTGGGCTTCTCTGGTGGCTCAACTGGTAAAGAATGTACCTACAATGCAGGAGACCTGGGTTTGATCCATGATTGAGAAGATCCCCTGGAGAAGGGAAAGGTTACCCACTTTTCTGGAGTGGAGAATTCCATGGACTGTATAGTTCATGGGGCCACAAAGAGTCGGACATGACTGAGTTACTCACTTCACTTCATGGCTTTGCATCACCTCACCCCTGACCCTACAACTACCTGTTAACTACCTTCAAGTTTGCATGTGTGAGTACATGCTAAGTCACTTCAGTCATATCTGACTCTTTGCAAATCTATGGACTGTAGTTTTCCAGGCCCCTCTGTCCATGGGATTTCCAGGAAAGAATACTGGAGTGGGTTGCCATTTCCTTCTCCAGGGGATCTTTCTGACACAGGAATTGAATCTGCATCTCTTATGTCACCTGCATTGGCAGGCAGGTCCTTTACCAGTAGACACCTGGAAAGCCCCACTTTCAAGTTTAGAGGTAGCTACACCTTTACAGTATTCAGAGTACCCTGGCTTGTAGTAGTCAGTATGCTTTGGGGCAGGGAATTCCAGGCTTTTGGATATTCATAGTGTTTTGAAAGGAAGAACTGGACTTCAGGTAGGAATGTCATCTCCTTGACACTTAAGACTCTTTACATTGTAGAGAGGAACATGACAAAAGTCATGGGTGAAAGAGAGCCTGATCTGGGCCCTTTAATGCATGGACCCTGTGGCGGCCAGGAACCTATCTTCTCTGGGCCCAGGGAGGCACATGTGTGCTAAGTCACCTCAGTTATGTCCGATTCTTTGTGACCTCATGGACTGTAGCCTACCAGGCTCCTCTGTCCATGGGATTCTCCAGGCAAGAATACTGGAGTAGGTTGCCATTTCCTCCTGCAGGGGGTCTTCCTTACCCAGGCATCAAACCTACATCTCATGTCTCCTGCATTAGCTGGTGTGTTCTTTACCACTAGTGCCACCCGGGAAGCCCAAAGGAGGCACAGATCAGACCAAACCTAAAAATCTTAGATTTAACAATACTATCACATCACCCTCAACCAAGTGATTGTATTTGTTCTACTTTCAAATTTTGACCATATTCGAGAGGAAAAAGTTTTTTGCCTGTTCTGAGTAATTAAATGAGTCTAATATGTGCATTTATATAGATAACACACTACATTTTTGGGGCCACTCTTGTGGTATGCAGGATCTTAGTTCCCCAACCAGGGATTGAACCTATGCTCCCTGCATTGAGAGCATGGAGAGCATGGAGTCTTAACCATTGGACCACTGGGGACATCCCTACAATGCACCAAGTTTTAAAACTTTATCAAATATATAAGCAAGTGTCCAAAAAGAAACATAGAAAGTGACATGTGTTGTAATAGAACAACTTCAGTTTGCCAAGCTTTCTGTATTTAACTTTTGGTTAAAATAGAAATATACTTTTTAGCAACTTAAATTTACAAAGCTATATGGTCCAGAAATTGATGACATATTTTGAAAGAGGCTTTGAGTATACCACTATTTAATAACTATGTAATTTTACTTTTATATAAGAATGAATTGTGTTTTGTAAAATCCCATTATGTAAATACATTTTCTGATTTAGTTTTACTTCGATGAAGAATTAACTTATTTTCTATATTTCCAGTTTCAAAGGGTCCTGGAGAAATTCTCTCACAAATGGCCTTTTCTCGTGTGCTTTAATTTCTTTATTTGTATTAGCTCAAGTATTCACTTAAGATTTTCCAGCACAACTGCTTGAAAAGAGAGAAAAACAAATTTTGTTCACAAAGAATTTTAGAATAACAGTTTATTCCAATGATATATGAAACCTAATATCATGTCAAGCACATTAAATTCAATTGGAAAATAAATACAACACAAAAATCATTCATATGTCATATATAAATCACAATATGAAATTAATTACAAGCAGAATCAGACATAACTGAGTGTCAAGGCTGTATATTGTGACCCTACTTATTTAACTTATATGCAGAGTACATTATAAGAAACACTGGACTGGAAGAAGCACAAGCTGGAATCAAGATTGCTGGGAGAAATGTCAATAACCTCAGATATGCAGATGATATCACCCTTATGGCAGAAAGTGAAGAAGAACTAAAGGGCCTCTTGATGAAAGTGAAAGCTGTCTCTTATAC
>SJYX01016421.1:0-23995 GCA_006410675.1 Oreotragus oreotragus | reverse complement strand
ATATATATGTGTCAGTATACTGTATGGGTGTTTTTCTTTCTGGCTTACTTCACTCTGTATAATCGGTTCTAGTAAGACAGATCACCAAACCATTCTAGGCCTCAGTGACTTCAGATATGAAATATATGGCTTAAATTATTCTATCTTTGAGATTTCCCCATAGTTCTCAAATTTTCCTGTATAATTGTAAAAGACAATGTAGACTGAATCTATTATGTGGCATAGTTAAACAGCTTAGCAGTGTGTAGGTAACCTTTTGGAAACCAGTGACTTTTACTATATTTTATTTATTTTTGGCTGTGCTAGGTCTGTGTTGCTGGTCCTGGGCTCTCTCTAGTTGCAGTGAGCAGGCTTCTCAATGCGCCGGCTTCTCTTCTCTGGCTACAGAGCATGTACTCTAGAGAGCAAGGGCTCCCCAGGCTTAGATGCCTCACAGCAAGTGGGATTTTAGTTCCTGGATCAGGAATGAACCTGTGCCTCTGCACTGGCAGGCGGGTTCTTAACCACTGGACCACCAGGAAAGGCCTAGAAATCAGTGAATTTTAAAGCTGTCATAAAAGGATAAAATTCCTTCACAAGCTTAATAAATGCATTTGTAATAAAAGGAGGAAATATTTTTTGTACCTAAAAGTTCAGAAGAAAAACTTTTATTTTCTAGAAGTACATTTTAAAAATTATTTTAATTGGAGGATAATTGCTTTGCAATATTGGGCTGGTTTCTGCCATACATCAACATGAATCAGCCATTGGTATATACATATCTCCTCCCTCTTGAACCTCCTTACCTCCCACCCCATCCCACTCCTCTAGCTTGTTACAGGGCACCACTGTGAGCTCCTGAGTCACACAGCAAATTCCCACTGGCTAGTATCTAGCTGCTATAAGATGTTTTAAATTTAACTTTTTAAACTTTTTTTTTTTTTTTCTGATTCTTAAACTTCAGAGAAAGAGCAATGGAAATTTTTAGAAGGAAATCTAAATAATTCTTGAAGATGTTCAGTAGGCAAATTATCACTGAATATAGTTTGAGCAAAGTGTATAGCTCTTTCCTCAGTAAGCAAAGCTTTAAAAAAGATATCACAGATGTATTATATGGTTCAACACCAGCAGAGTAAAGCTGGCTTGCAATGAGCTTCCCAGGGAATACGTACAAGACTCAAAGTCCAGTTTCCAAGGGTAACTGGTGACAATTGGTATCACTTCAGATATAAAACTAATCAGCTCCTGATATTTTTCAAAGTTTTACCAAGGATCAAGGACAGACATGGATGTAAGCAAAATAAAAAGCTTGACTATTTTAAGACTAAGAAAGGAAAGCTTTTGTCTAATAAACAAGCTTCACTTAATCTGGCTTCAGGCTAAACATTGGTTTCTAAATGCTAGCCTTTTGTCTGCCTGCATAGGAGAAAGAGAGTTTGAAAAATTACCCCTTCTCTGGCAGGACTCTGAAGATTACAGTCCAAGTACATTAAGGGTGGGGCCTAGAAATCCATGTTCTGAAAAGCCTTTCTAGATGATGGCTGGCAAACAGTCAGGAGTTTGGAAAATGAAGATGCTGAGTTGGTTATGCTCACATCTGAGTTGCATTTCCTTAGTGGCAGAGCTAGAACTAGAATTTAGTTCCTACAAGTTATTAAGCTGTAACCAACTATGTGGTATAGTAAAAATAAAAACTAACTTACTAGTATTATATCTTTCAGATAAGAGATATTTGAAGACCACAAAAAAAAAAGAAACAAAAAAACCTTTGAATTTGTCACTGCCAGATTCCTTCAGGAAGTGTTTACTATCTACTCCTTAATTCATGCTAGATTAAGTGTTAAGGATAATGGGGGCAGGGAGGGAGGTGGAATTGAACAACTGACGGAGACCTCATTGTATAAAATAGTCCATATGAATCATATATTCATGTACACATTATAATAAACCAGTATAAATGAGTTGGTGTGCAAGATACACATAAAATATTTTTAAACCATGTTACTCAAATCTGAGTTTACATAAGGGATAGCACACTAATGATGAATTGCTAAAGAAAGGAGCACATCACAAGAAGAGAGATAATATTAATTATTCTGTTTATCTCATCAATGTAAAAAAATGATTGATGTGATTTTGCTCCAAATTGTGGAGGATCTGGGCCATATTCTTTCAAAGGAATGGCATTATTTTTTACTGCTAGATAATTATATTTTTCATTATATTTTAAAAATAAATCAAGAGTTTCCCTTTTCATAGATGAAAATGAATAATCTGCTTAATATTTACATATATTAATGCTGTACTATAGAATTTAGTCATGGGGATAAGTTGGTGACTTTGACATAATTATCATTATCATTAAATATAATAGTAAATGCAATGCTCTTTATTAAGTAAATGTGTGTCATTTTTAACTTAACTATTATATAAAATTAACTGAAAAGCATATGAATTGAAACCTTTAACTTAAGACATTATGGCCAAAGGCTT
Organism: Oreotragus oreotragus; assembly: GCA_006410675.1. NCBI lineage: Eukaryota > Metazoa > Chordata > Mammalia > Artiodactyla > Bovidae > Oreotragus > Oreotragus oreotragus. Next base: position 21,523 of record SJYX01016421.1, on the reverse strand, counting down.
TCTATTTCGAAGCTGTCAAATACAAAAACTGATAATACTGCCAGAGTTTTCCCCAAGGTTGAAGAACCAGCAGTAATTAAGGAACATTTATCCAGTCAAAAGACAGAGACACAAAATGCAGTATGACATCAACTTGGCTGCCACAGTCTCTCTCTCAAGGTCAGGAAATCCATCACAGTGACAACAGTTCATAGCTAGAAACTGGGCAGAACGACTCTACCGAGTAAGAAGCAAAGACAGCATCTTGTAAAGAAGCCAAGTAGGCATTGCCATGTAAGACAGGTGCCACCAGAGATTCCCTGCAGTTATTCCAACCCTGATGTGGAGACGAAAGACGACGAAGCAGGCAATGATGAACACACATCAGAAGCCAAAGAACAGAGTCAGTCTCGAGGTTTACTTGAATCCTGAATAAGCATCATTGATATAGAAAAGTCTGTGTGGTTTACGTCTCCCAAACCACAGTCCTGGTCATTTAAGCCCAAATTCAGATATCACATAGTACAACTGCAGGGGATACCGCTTCCCTGGAATACAATGTGACTATATCCTGATAGACCGACAAAACTAACAGCAGTAATTTTATAATTAGAAAGATTGTGCCTGAACTGTGTCAGAATATCTTAAGGTAACAACAAAGACAGCATCTAAATGAAGAATTAGGAGAAAAAGGAGTACATACAAAATCTCAAAAAACCACATTATACATTTATTTTATGTTAAAAGTAAGACAAACTGACAATGACAGCTTAGAAAACCCCAGGACCAGTAATTTCCCTCAACGCATCTTGTAAACAAGCAGCATGGAGACTGCATGGAGACTCTTGGGTTGGAGTGCAATGACAACTCTATTTTTTATAATCAGTTGTTTTCACTTGAGCAGTCAATAAATCTTGTCATAATTGTTTCAGTTACAATCCAGTATTAGGGAAAGAAGTAAGCCAAACGATTTTTTTTTGTTGTTTTTTATTACTAAACACCAAGTAATACTCCTTTTTCTTTCAAAAGATCATTTTTATCAAGTATTTCCTTAAAATACATATGGAAAACTTTGCTTGAAATTATCAATAAAATCCACCACTTAAACTAACTTAGAAAAGGATCATTTTACTTAATGGTTTCAGCCCAAATTCATTTACCCCAAATTACCCTACAAATATAGTGACAGCAAGTGTTAAGTCGTGGACCCTTAGGAAGAGCTCCACTGTGACTAGATGGCATGTATTTTTAGACATAAAATGTATTGTTTCTTGAGAATAAGACAAATGAACATAATTTTATAATAAATAGTATGTTGTCGTAAGAGACTTCAGGAGAAATGTATGTGCTGTGGAATCCAGGAAGAAAAATAAGTTGTTTTGAAAATATTATAAATGTTTACACTGTGAGCCTCTAGTTCCACATTAACCAAACCTTCACTGTTGTTTAGTCACTAAGTCATATCTGACTCTTGCAACCCCATGGACTGTAGCCCCCCAGGCTCCTCCATCCGTGGGATTTCCCAGGCAGGAATACTGGAGTGGGTTGCCATTTCCTTTTCCAGGGGGTCTTCCCACCCCAGGGATCGAACCTGTGCCTCTTATGTCTCCTGCATTGACAGGTGGATTCTTTACCACTAGTGCCACCCGGTAAGCTGAAATAGAAAAGATAAAGAAAAAAAATAAAGAAAATGTTCATCACATTTTCTGGGAGGCCATTTCCATGTTTACATGGTCCTATCCCACACTCTCTTAATTATGAATGCTGAAGCTTTTAGCTTCAGAGGATCCTATAGGTTTGCTATGAATGATTAAGGGCTCATAAAGTTTTTACTAGCACATTAATCTCCAGGTGCAGAGAAAAATCAAGAAACTTGTTAAAATTCTCTACTCCTCACACAAGGTTGCCACAGGAAACACGGTAAATAAAATAGCGGTGGGTCCTCAAGACGGCACCTAAACACATCAACTTCAAAGGAAGGCTATCTAGACAAAAACCCGGATTCTACTTTCAGTGAATTGGCCAAAAAAATAAAGAGAACTTTATGTTACACGGCTCTTTCTTTCTGAAATGCAACCCTCCGCAAGGAACAAGTTCATGACGCAGAATTTAGACACGGAAGATGCTTGATACTTGAGAAGGTGTCCCTAGTCCCTTGCAGAGAGCATCAGGTCACCCAGGGAGATGACTGGCACACAAAGAGGGCAAGTGTAAAAAAGAGAAACGAGGAAATGTGCCAGTTAGGCCAGTGACTAGCTCCTCTCACAGGCTCTACCTCACAGCCCCAAGTCAACCACCTGACAATTCTTTTCTCAGAAGCCCCGCTTCCCATGGAATTTTTGCCACCTTTAGTTGCCTTTCCTGGCTCCCTTTTGAGTCTACCTTTTAAGGAGAGATTTCTCTAAGACATATTCTTTAGCTCTCTGTTCTTCTCTGTATACATTTTCTCCCTTGAGGAGACAGGCAAGTGGCTTTGGAAAAAATATCACAGGCTTTACACCCAGACTACTTATGCAGATGGGCTAAGTAGTCAACAAATCACCTCCCATGAATTTCGTCTCCCTCACTTGGAAATAATCATACTTTGAAGGCGGTTCTGAGATGTAAGTCAGTCTTAACTATAACACATGTAGATTGCACTCCCCAAAGTCTAATGACTGATTCTTGAAGCTCTCACTCAATATCTTGATTTCAATTTTCTATCATATCATAAATCTGGGAAGACCGTGAAACACAAACTTGGAGTGGAAAGCAATGGTCAAAGATGAGAGCATGTTGTATGAGAGTGGAGGGAGAGGAAGGAGAACTGCATAGATTTTAGAACCAGAGACTGCAATTTAGGAATGACCTAGGTCCCTGACATCAGCATTATTTAATAATTCTCAGAAACCAAGCAATATCGGAGGCTGAAGAGCATCCAGGAAATGGCCTTCTCTTGTTGGCTTGGATACTTATACACAGAGTTTAAGGATGAATTTATTCAGGCCATGCCAAAAGAGTTTACTATTTAGGATTCACATATCAAAGCAACCATGATACACATGGGGACATAAAATAAGCACATAAAACTAACATTTAGAAATATATCCCATGCTGGTGAAAGGTTGGTACATTTTGGGGATTAGGGAAATTAACAAGGGGCTTCAGTTCATTTCAGTTCAGTCACTCAGTCATGTCCGACTCTCTGAGACCCCATGAACTGCAGCACGCCAGGCCTCCCTGTCCATCACCAACTCCCGGAGTTCACTCAAACTCATGTCCATTGAGTTTGTGATGCCATCCAGCCATCTCATCCTCGGTCGTCCCCTTCTCCTCCTGCCCCCAATCCCTCCCAGCATCAGAGTCTTTTCCAATGAGTCAACTCTTTGCATGAGGTGGCCAAAGTACTGAAGTTTGAGCTTTAGCATCATTCCTTCCAAAGAAATCCCTGGACTGATCTCCTTCAGAATGGACTGTTTGGATCTCCTTACAGTCCAAGGGACTCTCAAGAGTCTTCTCCAACACCACAGTTCAAAAGCGTCAATTCTTCGGCGCTCAAAACAAGGGGCTTAGATGGGAAGAATACTGAAGTAGGTGGTCATTTCCTTCCCCAGAGGATCATTCCAACCCAGGGATCGCACCTGAGGAATCTGCACTGATAGGTGAATTCTTTACCACTGGAAATCCCAGATGGCTTAGCAACTAAACAATAACAAACAACAAAAATAAACAATAGATAAACAAACATACCCTTCCCAGGTGACTCAATAGCAAAGAATCAGCCTGCTAACATAGGAGATGCTGGTTCGATCCCTCGGTCGTTCCCTGGAAAAAGAAATGGCAACCCACTCCAGTACTCTTGCTTGTAAAATTCCTTGAACAGCGGAGCCTGGGGAGCTGAAGTCCATGGGGTCACAAAGAGTCTGATATGACTGAGCATGTAAGCACACATGCATAAATGGCAAGGGTTTGGGAGGAAAAACGAAGTTAGCTCATCTGTATGAATGGTTTTCAATATTTACTTTAATCCATGTTCTTTTTGAAGACCTATAAATATGTCTTAGCTGCTCTGATGTTACCTGGAATTTCAATATAAAGTAGTAAGACTAAAAGAATCAAAACAATGGACCAAAGATCTGTTACACATCTGTTACAGAAGTAGAGGAAAAGATTTCTTCTAAGAGGGTTTGTAAAACTTTCACTTGAGACTATTTCATGTTCAGTAATCTCAATAGCCATAGACACCTTAGAATTATGTCACACGTATAAATACAACAGCTGCTGCTGCTAAGTCACTTCAGTCGTGTCCGACTATGCGACCCCATAGATGGCAGCCCTCCAGGCTCCTCCGTCCCTGGGATTCTCCAGGCAAGAACACTGGAGTGGGTTGTCATTTCCTTCTCCAATGCATGAAAGTGAAAAGTGAAAGTGAAGTCGCTCAGTTGTGTCCGACTCTTCACAACCCCATAGACTGCAGCCTACCAGGCTCCTCCACCCATGGGATTTTCCAGGCAAGAGTACTGGAGTGGGTTGCTATTGCCTTCTCTGAAATATGACAGCAGTGATTCTTAAAGAAGCTCTGAAACAAAAGATACCATGTTTTTGAACAGATGTCAGTTGATTTAAGAGTTATTAAATCAAATGGCAAAACTGATTAGATCATGCATTGTTAATTGGCTGAGGGAACATATGAAGGAAAGGAACCAATATCCGATGTGCCTTCTAATATTTTACATCACTTTCAACAAATTGAAGAAGTATGCACATAAGTGCTATGCTTTGTATGCAGCAGAAAAATCTGCCTTGCAGTATCAGGCCTTACTTATAATTCTGAAAATGGTATGCAATGCAACTTGAAAAATAGTTATTACTATGGTTGGTTAGATAAAGTTATTTTTTTCTAAAAGCAAATAGGTTGAAGCATGACTGCAAACCAATTTCAGCCCTAACAGCTACCATGTAGCACATAGCATCATCTCAATACCTAACACATTCTAATAAAGTTGACTGTAACATGAAATACTGCTGTATTGCTAATAATATTGCAACTTGAAGCTGCCCATAGAAAGCATTTGCCATTATTTTTTTTAATGTTGGCGTAAAGATAAACCCAGCTAAGATGCCATCTCTATTTTTTTTTCTAGCTCTTGAATTAACTTTATCTTCTCTGAAATACACTTCCATATTGCTCTGGTCCACAAATACTGAGGAAAGTCAATACTAATTAGATGCATTAATAAGTTTTACATTGGAACATCTGGTGGCTGGCACAGTTATCAATCTGAAAACCCAACTAGAAGCACATGATCCCCCAACTAGGATACTGCTACATTTTTTAAAGTTTTTTCTTTTTAAATTTAGAATCATCAAATTTGAGAATGAAATAATCATTTAGTCCAGGGATCATCATACGTTTTTGTAAATAACCAAGTGGTAAAAATTTTGAGGCTTGTGTTTTCTAAGGTCCCTGTTGCAACCACTGAACTCTGGAGTTGAAAAAACACGAAAGTAGCCATATACAGTATGGAAATAAATGGGTATTGTGGTGTTTTTAAAAATTGTATGGAAACTGAATTTAATTTTCAGATAATTTCTACTTGGTGGAAAATAATCTTCTTTTTCAAATTTTTCACCCATCCATTTAAAAACTTAGAAATCATTATTAACTTGTGGGCCCTACAAAACCAGGCAACAGGCCACATTTGGCTTAAAGGCTTTATTTAGCAGGTCATCTATAGGATTGTAGTGGGGAAAGACCTAGAGGGGGAGCTAGGCAGAGAGCAGATGCTTTCTCATCTCACAGACGTGCAATACTTGGGACTTCCCTGGTGGTCCAGCTGGTTAAGACTCCACACTTCCACTGCAGAGAGGGCTTGGGTCAGTGAACTAGGATTCCCAAATGCAATGCGGTCAAAATGTTAAGGGGGAAAAAAAAGATGTGAAATACACTTTTTAGCTGCAGAAAAATCTAAACACTTGGCACATATTAAATAGATGCACCTATTTTGTGAGTAACGTAAAATATTAGTCAGAAAAAGTGAACTCATTTCCTATCCCCAACGTGATCCTCTCCACATGTTCTCTATTTCAGTGATATCTCCATGCCCAGTCCTTCAACTATACAATTCTACTCTCTCTCTTTAGCCTCTCATCCAATGAATCACTCACTCCCAGCAGTCATTCCTCTTAAATCACTTATAGGACTCTAGAGTGCACTCCCCTGGTCGAAGCCCCCATCACTTCAGCTTAGGTTACAGCAACAGCCTTTTTCATTGGTCTCCACACCTTCATGTTAACCTGCCTCCAGCCCAGTCTCTTCACTGCAGCTGGACCTTTGTCATTCTCCACCACAAATCTGATTACTTCCACTCTTCCAAAGATGCCAATGGCTTTCTACCATCTTTAAAATAAAATGCCAACTCGTTCTCATGGTTTATAAGGTCCTTCATAAGCAAATGCTTTAGTAAGCACCCATCCTTATCTTGCACAATATTTAATGAAACAGAGCTACTAAAAGTGGGAAATGATGGGCTCCCAGCAGCTTCTCAATCCTCCACAAAGGTAACCATGCCCCAGGGGAATGCACAAGGTGAAAAGGTACCACTTCTGGCCAACATGCAGAAGCATCAGTAAGAAACAGTTTTATCAGCCCCCCATGGTACACTCTGGGAATGGAAGGCTCTGGCAGCAGCAAGTCACAGAGTGAGATTTTCTAGGTTTGTGTTAATTGTATGGCATTCATTTTCTTTGTTTGTAAATAAGAATGTACACCAATAGTCCAACTGCAAATTAACATAAAGCGCCTTGGCATCACAGCTTCCCAGATGGCTCAATGGTAAAGAATCTGTCTGCAAATGTAGGAGACACGGGTTAGATCCCTGGGTCAGAAAGATCCCCTGGAGTAAGAAACTGCAACCCACTCCAGTATTCTTGCCTGAGAAATCTCTTGGACAGAGGAGCTTTGTAAGCTACAATCCATGGAGTCGCAAAGAGTCTGGACAACTGAGCAACTTGAACACACACATACTGAGGAATCACAGATGAGGGGTCTCATATAATTAAAAAATAACTGATAAAATTACACAGGAAATGGGGTTTTGCTAAAAGAAAAAAAAAGAAATGAATAAAAGGCTGACTTGTGAGTGGTGTGCTCTCTGAAATTGTGAACTTTATGTTATTTTTCTCTGGTTTGCTCATCTGTAAATATTTAACTCTGGTGTTAAAAAGAACAAACATTAAGTCAGAGAAGCTACTAATGGGAAGTGAGGCAAAACTCAAGTGATAGAGAAAATAAACAGTGACTACGAGAGAACCGTGATGAAAGCTGGGCATGATCAAGTGGAGACAGTCCAGCAGTACTGGGAAGGGAAGGGACATTCTTTGCAATTGGTAGAAAGTTCCACCAATTCTGTGTGGTCTCCACATTTAGTTGACTCTTCTTACTTAAGTGAATGTGAAGTGAAAGTCGCTCAGTCATGTCTGACTCCTTGCAACCCCATGAACTATACACTCCATGGAATTCTCCAGGCCAGAATACTGGAGGTAGCTTTTTCCTTCTTCAGGGGATCTTCACAACCCAGGGATTGAACCCAGGTCTCCTACACTGCAGGTGGATTCTTTACCAGCTGAGCCACAAGGGAAGCCCCTTCTTACTTAAAGGGGAGTGCTAATACATGCATCAATAGAGTACAGGAGAAAGAATTTGAGTTTGGAGACTGTCTCAGTCAATACCTCTGAACGCATTTAACACCTCAACATCTGACCACTAGAACCTCCATGACAAGGTGCCCACCTGCCTTGCATAACTTCATTCTGGTCCACACATGATCCATACATTATGTCCCAGAAACACCGAATTGTCTATAACTCCTCACCTACCCATGTCCTTCCTCCTATTTCTACTCTTTCTATATTCTTCACTTGAGGCCCTTTCATAAAGGAGTAGGGAATCCAGCACACCTGTGCCTTCAGCACGACCTGCCCACCTGGGCTTCTTTATTGTACTTCATCTGTTCCTTTCACAAACACTTACCAAGTGCCTATTCTGTGTCTGGCTCTATTCGAGGCTATGAGTATTTATCAAAAAACTACAGTATCTCTGTGTCTTTGCACATTATTATGCCTTCAGTTCCTTGAAGACAAGAGTTCTGGCTTATATCTTTGTACTTTTCTGTATACAGTAGGAACTCAATACTGCTCACTGAATGGAGAAGCAGATTAGTAATGAATGAAGAGCTATGCTGAGAAGCCTAAGTTTGATCATGTTGCTAAGTACTTGGGAGCCTGAACATCAGAATCTCTCCTGGAGCTTGAACTTGATAAAAAGAGATTCTTCTTGAGTCTCAGACAAGATATTTACCACTGGATAGAACAGAAGAAACTCATTAAAAACACTGCTTCACATATAATAAAACAATTCTATTTAGATATAGAGGACAGAATCAAGTCAAGCTCCAATATACATCTCAAAATTGTATTATATCACTGTACTGATTTTTGCCTAACAGTGACTATCTAGAGAGGTAAGTCTTCTTTGAGATTCTTGCTCAAATGTATGAATAATAGCTCTGTGTGTTCTTTTGAACACAGTGATTTTTTTTTAATTTTTACTTATTTATTATTCTTTTCACTGTGTTTTGTTTTATAACTAGTCTTGCCATAGCATTGTTTTCTCTTTTATATCTTTTGTATTGAGGTAATGTTGCATTATAACATTTTGTATGTTTCATGGTATAGTTTTGGGTATACACTGTAGAGGGCTCACCACCAGATTTTAGGTTCTATCTGACACCAAACAGTTGATCCCCTTTACTGATTTTGTCCTCACCACACCCCATTCCTCTGCAGTAACCACTGATCGGTATCTGTTTTATTTGGTTTTACTGTTCTATCAGTGAATGAAATCATATATATTTGTCTTTATTTCTTTGACTTGGGCTTCCCTGATACCTCAGTTGGTAAAGGATCCACCTGCAATGCAGGAGACCCTGGTTCAATTCCTTGGTCGGAAAGATCCGCTGGAGAAGGTATAAGCTACCCACTCCAGTATTCTTGGGCTTTCCTTGTGGCTCCTGGATTGGGAAGATCCCCTGGAGAAGGGAAGGGCTACCCATTCCAGTGTTCTGGCCTAGAGAATTCCATAGACTGTATAGTCCATGGGGTCGCAAGAGTTAGATACAACTGAGCGACTTTTCACTTTCTTTGACTTACTTCACTTAGCATAGGTAAAATTCATGTTTCTCGGGATCTATCTGTGCTGTCACAAATGGCAGGATTTCATCTTTTTTAGGACTAAGCAGTACTTCATTATACTTAGATAAGACAGCACCTCATTTTTATCCATTCACCCACCGATGGGCAATTAGATTTTTTCCATAGCTTGCCTAATGCTGTGATGAACATGGGTGTATATATCTTTTCAAATTAGTCTTTTCATTTTCTCTGGGTAAATAACTGGAAGTGGAATGGCTGGATTGTGAGGTACTGATCATGGTTTTCATATATAAAAATATAGCAACCTACTCCAGTATTCTTGCCTGGGAAATCCCATGGACAGAGGATCCTGGCAGGTTATAGACCATGGGGTCACAAAGAGTTGGACACATTTGAGCAACTAAACAACACAATTCTTTGGCTAAACATCCAGAAGTGGAATGGCTGGATTGTGAGGTAACGATCATGGTGATTTTCATATAGAAAAATATAGAATCCTCCTCCACAAGAGAACCTTGACCTACATTGTGATTTTGTAAGAAACTCAAATTCACATGGATACCAATTTATCATTAATTAAGCCTACCACATATACTATAAGAAAGTTTACTATAGCAAAAAGCATCATATACAAGATTAACAGAGACAGAGGGGAGAAAAAATGAGAATGGTTGCCTCAGCACCACCTACAGAACCATGTACCAGATTAAAGCAAAAAGGCTTCATATCCATTTTATCTCAGTTATGTATATTCTTTATGACTAGAAGCATACAAACGCATGACTAGATCTATTTTTGGATTAGTTCATTAATGCCAAGGCTAATAGACATAACTCCGAAATAATCTAGTTTGATAATAAGGAGACGTTCATAAAAAAACAATGAAAAACAACAACGAGGTATCAAATTCTTGCAAGGCATCCTGATAATATATACAGAGACCTGTATAATCAATCACACCCAGGTTACTGAGACAGAACATCATCTGATGTGGACAGAGGACTGATAAATCCGACTACATGATAACATTTCACGTATGCTTCTCAGATTGAAGATTTTAAGTTTTTCATAACGACTTTAAATTTGAGTCTTGAAAACTTAATATAAAAATCATTTGGGGAATAGGGCCACTCGTAGTGTCTTCTTCAAATTAATGTACTCCCCTCTACCTAGGAAAGGGATCCATTTCCTTATCCTGGAACTTTGGAGAAAAATATTCAGAACAGACAGAAGGAATCATATTGGTCTGATCTGTCAAGCCAATCCCAATCATCCATTTAGCCAAATTTCTGCACTGTTTGGTGCAAAAATTCCCTGGTGGCTCAGACGGTAAAGTGTCTGCCTACAATGCGGGAGACCTGGGTTTGATCCCTGGGTCAGGAAGATCCTCTGGAGAAGGAAATGGCAACCTACTCCAGTACTCTTGCCTGGAAAATCCCATGGATGGAGGAGCCTGGTTGGCTACAGTCCATGGGGTCACAAAGAGTCAGACACGATTAAGCGACTTCACTCTGCACTGTTTGCAAATAAAGGCTAAAAACATTCTTTGCCAAAAGTATAAGAATTTGTGAATATCATGAATCACTTAATGGTAGCTGGAATCAAGTGTCACTGGTCCCTCAAATGGCAAAGCACCCTTCAGCCATAATTTTTGCTAGTAGGACTGGATTCTGGATTTGGGCTCCCACTTACCTTTTGCTTACTCTGTGATACAGGGCACACATTTAGTTTCTCACAGTCTACTTCTTGTTTTGTAAAATGATAATAACAACAATACATTGGATCTACTGTAAGAATTAACTGACATAATCCATACAAGGTGGGCAGCAGAGAACCTGATACATAGCAAGCATCTTCAAAATATTAGGAAAATGCTTTATGTTTCTGTTAATGGGCACCGAATTAATTAAAAAAAAAAACTCTCTTCACTCATAAATCAGAACCTTATCAAACAAAAAAAATGATAGTTAAATAAAATTCAACAAGCTAAAAAAACAAAATTGGGCTATCAAAATTATTCCTTGTCAAGTCCAGATTCTTAAAGGAGAAATAAACAGTGAATCAAGTAGCAAGAAGGAATTTTTATATTCTCTTTCAGTCACTATTTTACTTCAGTAGAAAAATGTACTCTGAACAGTCTTTGAGAGGTCAGTTTTTGGAGACATGGAGGAAAATATCTGAGGAAAATCAGGAAAGCTGGGTTGTAGGCATGATGCTGTATCTATTCCCATCAGATGGGTTACTTCTGCTCCTTCATGTGTACAAAGGGTAGATTGTAATGGATCATAAAAGTCCAACTTGACTGTAAAACACTTAACTGGTGATTCTAGAAGCTTCTGATACCTTCCTATCCAGAGTCACTGTAAAACAATTGTGACAGTAATATTCCTGAGTAAGCATTCAAATGATCTAACAAAGGTGACTCAGAGCAGGAGTAAGCCAAGTGGCATGCTGAATTTTCTGGTCAAGAAGCCAGGAAAAGAAATTCAGGAGTAGGCCATGCAAACTGGGGCTCTGATCACAAAATCTTTGAGCATTTTTGAATGAAAAAAAAAAAAAAAACAGCTAGTACAGACTATGGAAGATGAATTTCAAACTAGCTACAGCATCCAAATAGCTTCATCTTGATGGTAGGTAGATAGTATTGCCCATAAACCTTTAGGATGTATTAATACAACTTGTACAACTGAATTCTAAACATCAAACAAGAAGATTCCTTTAAATTCCATATATTTTCTATTATTTTAACATGATTACTAAAATACTATCTGTCCATATTCTGTTGGATGATCTATTTCTTTTCCTCACACTCTCTCTCCCATCTTTGCCTGGGAAGGCTTCCTTCCCCTGACTCCGCCCTCAGTGGAAATAAAGAACAAGTCTTTCCTGAGGAGTTTCTTGCATAACTACCAAATTCATGTTTTAAATAAGGGTTTATCAAATAAAACCAACTAGTTCATTGTTTTGTAGCCTATCATTCATTCAAACAGCATTTAGTTAAAATCTACTGAGTCTATGGTCATACGCCAGGTACAGGGGAAGAGGAATAAGACTTCATTCACAAGTTCACAAGTCACTATGTGGGCTACTTTTCAAATACCTTTTGATATGTATCTCTAATATAATTGTTCAGTGATAAGAAAACAGACTCTGTATGATTTCAATACCTTAAGACCATGAAATTTTTGCACCTGGTCTTATGTTCCTGGGTCTGTTCCAGGATCTCCTAGTTAATAGTCAAAGGGAACTTGGATAGAATTTGTATCTTACTGTTCTGTGAAAATTGTAGAAATCATAATTATGTTGAATTGGTTCATAGTGCTTTTCAGGTCCACTATATCCTTCTACTTCTCTGTATGGTTATTTGGTTAATTTTTGAGTTTGACACTGAAACTCCAACCAAAACTCTTACTTCATCTACTTAAAAAATAATTGTGATATATAGTAGAACTATATATGTAATTTTGTTCTGTATTTTCCAAGTCTCCTGTAAATGTGTAATCATATTTTCACAATCTAAAAAATAAAAAAATAAAAAAAATAAAAAATAACAGGTTCACAAGCCAGAACAGGATACAGAAATGCACAGAGTTGATTAAAAAGTTAAAACGTGGTACGACAGCTACGGATGGTAGGGGCAGCGGAGATGTGATGAAGGCAAGAATTCACTCTGCAGATGGGAGACGACAGTGAAGAGTTGGCAGACTCTACATTTCTGAAAAGCCTGGAGCATCTTTAGCACTAATTTGAATTACTGCTCTTTGAAAACTGTGGAGTTGACTTAGATGTGTCCAATACTGCATTTTACTAGAATTGCAATCTTCATTTAATATGCACAGCATGCAGAGAAATGGTATTTACCAGGCCTGAGCATGACAGCCTTAGGAGGGAGGAGATACTCTTCATCTCTAACCTCCCATTAGAGAAAATGAGGTTACACGCAGGTAACTACTCTACTCTGTAAAATAATGATATTACATTCACTATTACCTCAACATAGACTGGATATTAAAGGGGAAAAAAACATATAAATTTTTACTAACCTAAACACCCACATGGTGTAGTTTTTCCCCATTTCTCTAGTACCTTCTACACTCTATGGGGAAATATAATTGAACTAACAAGAAGGTTTATTATAGCAAAAATGTTTGCTTTAAACTCACAAATAGGCAAAGACCAACTCCTAGTCACATAGTTGGTGTCTTTTATAAAAATAAGTGATATATTTTGAGGATGAAAGATTACATGTCCTCTTGTTTCTAAATTTAAAAGAAGATAAGCTCTACACTTAGTGAAATAAATGCATGAAATTCTTTTCTTGAATTGTGTATTTTTTTCTTAAAAGATACTAGAATATTAAAAAGGCTAGACATGTTTGGAAATAATCAAATGCATGTATAACAGACTGCATATCATATGTATAAGGTTTAAAAAGTATTAAAAGGAAATAATTATGTTGGCTGTAAGAACCAAAAGGTGAAATTCAAAGCTGTGGATTAAAATTTTATGAGGACTTCTGTTCTAAAAGACATTCTAAAAGAACTGCTATGAAGATATATTGCTTTGGGTATATTACAGGCATGGCATGCCTGTGTTTACGATGATGGGTTAATTTTTCAATTTCTATGCTCTTAATAAAATGAACCTTGGATATTAGAAAGCACACTAGTTCCCTTGTCATCACTGCTACTCAACACCTATTCACAACAGAAAAGAAAAAAAGATTGCAGTTTTACTTTTTATTGGAGATTTCATGTTGTGAATCCTTCAAGCAGTATTTTTGATAACATGTTTAACAATTAAAAATAAATAGATTCACTAATCAATGTTTCTATCTGAAAGAAACTTGAAAATCTAGAAAATAACATAGAGAAAAAAACAGATTTTGTGTATATGGTCACTGAATGAAAATTAAATCCCACAGTCCCTTCCAAGCGTATACATATGGAGTATCGCTATTCTAAGTGGTTTCTATTTTCACAAAGCAGTGATTTACAGCATTGATATTATAATATAGCTGCCTCGATCAGACACCATTGATACTTCCCTAATGTCTTCAGAATCAAGTTCAAATTCCTTAGATCGTTATTCAGACTATTCCATTTTAGGTCCAATCTATTAAAATCTACACTCCTAGCTTTCAATCTCACCATCTCTTTCTAGTGGCCACCTGATGTGAAGAGCTGACTCATTGGGAAAGTCCGTGATGCTGGGAAAGATTGAAGGCAGGAGGAGAAGGGGATGACAGAGGATGAGATGGTTGGGTGGTATCATCGACTCAATGGACATGAGTTTGAGTGAACTTTGGGAGATGGTGAAGGACAGGGAAGCCTGGTGTGCTGCAGTCCATGGGGCTGCAAAGAGTCAGACAAGACTTAGTGAGTGAACAACAGCAGCAATCTCTTTCTAGAATGCCTTATCCCAATCCCTGAAAACACCACGTGTTTGAGTAAGCTCAGTCTGGTAGAGCCTTGATCTCCTCCAATCCTATCACTGGAGCTTTTCATCCTCATTTTAACAGTATGCACTGTTATATCCTTATGTCTGAAATCCATTAAGTAAACTGGCAATATGCTTGGGTACCTTGACAGGCTGTATGTTCCCTAAAGACTGAAATCATTCACCTTTTTATCATCCAATGACAAGCACTGTGCCTTCCACCTAGTAGGTGCTTAACAAAATGGGCTTAAATAAATTCAGTGAGAATTCATTACCTAACTAATCTTGTTTGTCTAGCCAGACTCCTGTTCATAGACTTATTTTGCTATCATTTGTCCAATCAGCTTCTCAAAATAGTCTCATGACAGCAAAGGCCAGGAAGAAAAACCGTATTTGGACAGTTTATTCCACAGATGATTCTGAAACATGATTCATATCATTAAAGTTGGGAACATCAGATAAGACCCTTACGTGGTTTCTCATTATTAAAATTGATTTTATATACTAGTGTGGCTCCTTTATGTAATATGGGCAAAGCAAAAAAAAAAGACAAGTAATCTAATGATAAGCAGTTGAACTCTTAAGAAGATTGTGGTTAGGAGTTAGCTTCTCTAAGTAGCACGCCGTGTTTAAATACTGTTCATCATGCTATGTATAAACAGATGTTAAGATAAAGGTTTCCACTTCTTTCATACAAACCTCTTAAAGCAACCTTCAAAAAGCAAGCACAAGATGATGTAACTAGTAGTGAAAATTGATATGAAAATGTAACATTACAAATCAATATCTAATCTTTACATAGACATAGGGGATAAAGAATGGTAGATTTTTTTGAATGTTTTCAACAATCAAAAAAATATATATATATATACTTGGTAGGTAACCATCCACAAAAAAAGGTCAAACTTTGGTAACATACAATTGTCTTAATGAGCCATACTTTTCTCAGAAAATCACTGTATATCTGCTCTATCTGTAATATGTCTGGGGACAGGAGATACTACATATTCCCAGCAATCATGGATCTTAACAATCCTGGAAAAACTGATGTACTGATGGAAGCTCTTGGCACTGACTAACAAACAAATGTATTCTTGTAAAACTCAGGCTTCTTTGGAACTTATTTGTGTAGTTTTCTATGGGGAGGGTGGAATAGACACCTGCCCCAGCTTTATAAGTAATCTTCAAAGGACACAAAATCTTTTAAATCACAATCTTTTCCAAGTCTACCAGCAATCCCCCCCTCCTACCACCCGCAGCTTGGGATCCCATCACTTTAATGCAGTCTTGCTGCAATAACAGTTTAACTGGCTTCCTTGCTCAGAGTCCTTCTGCTTATGCTGCCAAAATAATCTTCCTAAACCCCTTTTCATTTTGTCTTTTCTCTGCTGGGAGCCTCAGGTGGGTCTTTTTCACTGCTCAGATTGAATGTATTCTTCTCAGGCTGATATCAGAGTCCGGCAGTCATCTTTCCTTTGTCTCCAATAAGAACCTTTTCTCCTTCCCATTCTTAAAACCAAGCTGAATTCATTTATTTACTACGTTCTTGCTGTTCAAATGCCCACCCCATCCTGTTTGAAATCCAGATCATTCCATATAGCGGAGAACCACCTTGTCTCCCTAGTTAGATGTCCTGGAGCTAATTCATCTATTCCTGCTCCTTCTTCTCAAAAGAAATGTTTAGTCCCAGCTTCCATAACTTGTCTCTACTGACTTCCTCAAAATGCCACATTGTTATCTAGTTCTTCAGCCAAACTGAAAGGCCCCTAGGCCTGGTGGATGATCTTTTTAAATATCTTACCTGATATCAAGCAGCCTTGGGCTTCCCAGGTGGCGCTAGTGGTAAAGAAATCACCTGCCAATGCAGGAGATGTAAGAGACGTGGGTTCAATCCCTGGGTTAGGAAGATCCCCTGGAGTAGAAATAGCAACCCATTGCAGTATTCTTATCTGAAGAATCCCATGGACAGAGGACCTGGCGGGCTATAGTCCATAGGGTTACAAAGACTCAGACACGACTGAAGTGACCTAAGCATACATGCATGATATCAAGCAGATGCCTGGGTGCTTAGCAAGGGTCAATCCAGTACTCTTGCCTGGGGGACCTCATGGGCAGAGGAGCCCGGTAGACTGCAGTCCATGGGGTCGCTAAGAGTTGGGAACGACTTCACTTTCACTTTTCCCTTTCCTGCATTGGAGAGGGAAATGGCAGCCCACTCCAGTGTTCTTGCCTGGGGAATCCCGGGGACAGGGGAGCCTGGTGGGCTGCCGTCTATGGGATTGCACAGAGTCGGACACGAATGAAGCAACTTAGCAGTAGCAGCAGTAGCAATCCAGGAGTAAATAGCTTCTGGCTTTGTAATGCCTTTCCTACTTGGTTCTTCCCTTGCAAGAAAAATGTTGAAAAAAAAAACAACAACATTTAACCATAACAATAAAACCCATAGATGAAAATCATCACTTCCATGTACTTCTCCACTAACATCTCTCTGCACAAGTAGATCAAGTGAGAGAAACTCAGGAGGTAACACAACTCAGATTTGAGCTTTCCCAGTCTGTGACAGGGAGTTTTAGGAAGTATGAAAATAGTTAAGTGACTGAAGAAACAACATCTGGGAATAAGACCTTGATCATCAGAAACTGATTATGAGAAAATGTTTTATATGAAACGCCTTGACTTTGCTTTGATGACTAGGTTCCCAGAGATCATCTGGCCATAACACTAGTGCCCGGATTATTTAATAACTCAGCCAACACTTGTTATACTACATTGTAATATACATAAAATAACACGTGGCTATTGTTGGTGGCCTCTACCAGGCAGTGTATGGAGCATTTCAGAAGCATTCATTCATGAATGCTTTACAGTAAACCTATGAATGATAGTGTACCATTATCAACAATACCACAGATGATGAAACTGAGGCTTAGAGAGGTTAACAACTCTCACAAGGACCCTGGCAAGGAAATAGTGGAGAGAAGGTACCAACCAGAAGCATACAATGAAAAGAGACCTATTTTCTACAAAAGCCTTGTACTGAATGTATTTCAGATCTGAACTCTGAACTGGTAGTCCCCCTACTCCAAACTTTAACACAAAGTGTGTTGTTCTGTACTGACATGAAACTTTGCAGCACAGAATTATATTAATACCAATCTGTAAATGTGTCTATTATCCTTAATAGGTAGGCAGCAAGCTTTTGGAGGCAGAGGACTTATTTTCATGGCTGTGATCTACTCAGGGTACAGAACACAAAGAAAGCCCACCCTGATTATATATGGAATGAAAAGGTATTTATACAGGCACACAGAAGTCTGAAATACAGATTTTTTTTGAACCTTTGTTTACAGGTTAATAGCAGAGATAGCACTTTGCCAACAAAGATTCATACAGTCAAAGCAATGGTTTTTCCAATAGTCTAGTACGGATGTAAGAGTTGAACCATGAAAAAGGTTGAGCACTGAAGAAATGATGCTTTCAAACTGTGGTACTGGAGAAGACTCTTAAAGAGTTTGTAGGACTGCAAGGAGATCAAATTAGTTAATCCTAAAGAAAATCAACTCTGAGTATTCACTGGAAGGACTGATGCTGAAGCTGAAACTGTAAGACTTTGGCCACCTGATGCAAAGAGCTGACTCACTGGAAAAGCACTTGATGTTCAGAAAGATTGAAAGCAAAAGAAGGGGCAGAGGATGAGGTGGTTAGAGAGCATCACCAACTCAACGGGCATGGATGTGAGCAAACTCCAGAACACAGTGAAGGGCAGAGGAGCCCGGCATGCTACAACCCGTGGGGTCAAAATGAGGTGGACACAACTTAGCCCCTGAACGACATTTATAGGTTAAACCTTCAAAACCTACATCTTTCCTTTTGCTACTAACATCCTAATGTCCGGTATTGCGAGTCAGATAGAACACTCAAATATTTGAAAAAAATTTAGATATGTATCAATGTGGATTACAGTCGTACTATCATATGGTGCTGGGATGGTATACAATGGATTCAGTGTGGTCTGGAAAGAGAGCTGTAGAAAACAAGAAAATGCCTGATTTACTGTCCATACAACTAAAAATACATTCCAAAGTCTTGTTTTTCACTTCTACCACTGACAATTGATGTGCAGATGGTTTCAATATCTTCTTCAAAAAGATATTTTCCCTCTATATGCACTCCAGAGCATTCTGCCTTTCAGTGAGTTTCCTCGATTATTCAGGGTTAAGGCTCTCTCTTCTATTTTTGTTATGAAATTGACCTAGTCAGCTGCTGGCTTCTATGTTACATTCATGCAAATTTGGGATTTACTTAAGCAACAGCATGTACATTATGGCAGAAGAGTAGTTAAGGATTCTCTGAGAGTGTGATCATCCTACAACGTGGATTTCTGGGAACACCATGGGCAGATGGTATCAGTGAGGCAACAAGTCTTGATCCTGGAGGCACCACTCTATGCCATCTTTCTTCAAACAAAGCCTGCTGCTAGTAATCTGAAAAGGAAATCTACATATCTGAGAAACATGTCAGTTGAAAATTTCCCCATTGGATCCTTGCATGTAGAACCTTGACTGTACAGCTTTAGTTCATTGTAATTGTTTCACTTCACTAGAAAAAAAAAGAATGGATGTTTTCGAACTGTGGTGCTGGAGAAGACTCTTGAGAGTCCCTGGGATCAAACCAGTCAATCCTAAAATAAATCAACTCTGAATTTGCTTTGGAAGGTCTGATGCTAAAGCTGAAGCTCTAATACTTTGGCCACCAGATGCAAAAAGCCAACTCATTGGAAAAGATCCTGATGCTGGGAAAGATTGAGGGCAGGAACAGATGGCTTAAGAGAGGAGTTTCACTTCTCTTCTCTTGTTGATGGGATCACAGGAAAGTAAAATGAAATTTCTCTGTTATTTGGGGAAGAGTAAGACTTTTCCTTCTGGTACCCGATATATCAAAGCTGTTAGAAGTATTCAGCAAAGCAGCCAAAGTAAACACATAACTAAATCAAAAAATTTTGATAAAATTTACATTAGTGACATAGGAAACAAAATGTATATGACCCTAACCAATATTTCATTCAAATCTTACTTTGCACGTGTCACTGATTTATAAACAAGCAACTCCAGCAACTCCCGATTGGAAAAACTGATTTTAGTCATTAAACCTATCAGTAAAATCAGACTTGGCGATAAACTATGTTACCTACAGCCTCAAACTGCATAGACTCAGCCCACAGGAAGATTACATTCCCTTGACTTTCACTCCCACAACTGAACATACATTAATAGAATCAAGCTAACTAAAAAATTCTATGCAGAGTTTCTGTCCCCAATTAGTCAGGGCACACAGTCCATTCTTGTTCATTTGTTTACCCTTTTCAACTTTAAAGGATGATCTTCTCTGTCTGGACGCAACAATGGGGTCTATTCTTCACAGCCTTTCCCTCATAAAAGGGAAAATGTCCTGTCCCCTTCCCCGTAATTCTTCATTACCTTTCTTTCTCCATCAAATCTGCCAGGCTCCTATGTATGCCCTGTCATTTGGATCTCCCAAGCTGAGAGTCTTCTGGGACGATAGGGAGGCTTCAGGCACAATATCAGACTCTAGACTGTGCTATGCTGAATTGGGCAGAAACAAAAAAAATATTAATTTTCATTTCTACAGATCTGCCCTGTGGCCTTGTGTTTGTATGGCTCAATGAGAGCAAAGACATGGGCACAGGCAAAGCCAGTAGTGATACGATACCTGGATGCCACTTTGA
Organism: Oreotragus oreotragus; assembly: GCA_006410675.1. Taxonomy (NCBI): domain Eukaryota; kingdom Metazoa; phylum Chordata; class Mammalia; order Artiodactyla; family Bovidae; genus Oreotragus; species Oreotragus oreotragus. The sequence goes on along the minus strand of SJYX01016421.1, from coordinate 1,167 downwards.
GAGCCAGGGTTTTCCCTCCATGCCTCACTACATCAAGCAGAGTGAAAGCCGATCATGATTGAGACCTCTATGCTTAACCCATAGCTTCCTATAATACATATTACCCCATTTAATACACAGGGAAACTAAGGTGTAGTAAGTAGCCCAAGATCACATCACTAGGAATACAACTCAACTTCTATCATTTTGATAAGGTATTAACTCACTGTATCACTTTGAATCCACCTCTCTGCTTGGGTGACACTTTTCTTGGTATTTGTGCCTTCAGTTGAACATTAAATCACACAGTCTTTTGTACAGTTTCACGTCTCCTCTTTACCATCTATCTCTGAGATATATGGCAAAGACTATATGAGCACTTCCCAGGTGGCTCATTGGTAAAGACTTGCCTGCTAATGCAGGAGACATGAGTTCTATCCCTGGGTCGGGAAGATCCCCTGAAGAAGAAGATGGCAACCCACTCCAGTAGTCTTGCCTGGAAAATCCCATGGACAGGGAAGCCTGGTAGACTACAGTCCAAGGAGTTCCAAAAAGAGTCAGACAAGACTTAGTGATAAACAACAACAGCGTGTTATGACTATGTCCATTCCCTCAGATCCCCAAAACACCATTATAGCCCAGCAGCCCCTGGGAAAGCTCTCTGCCTCTGTCCTTGGTTCAATACTATAATTTTGATAGTATCTCCGTTTTTATATTTCACTTACAGCTAAATAAAATTTATTCTAGACTTGTAGTTCCACATTTGTCCATCATGAACACAGTATATGGCATATTTATTTAAGGTTTTATATCAACTAAGAGAGGCACAGATGAGTTAGATAAATGGTTCTAGAAGTCAGATAAATTGGCTAATTTTCAAAACCAAGTCTGTCTAATTCCAAAGGCTATGGTCTTCCCCACTGCCTCCTTTCACACCTTTTTATATATAACTTCAGTGGTTTTATTGGGGCCTCCAGAATTTATTGGATTTCAGTAAATACCTTTTGAGGGCCCAGAGTGGCAAAGGTAAACTGATCAGAAATCTCCCCATGACTTTGCCCCAGGACTACCAACTTCCCTCCACAACTCAACAAATCATATCTCACAAGAGAGTCTAGTTCCACCACATTTTCATGGTACATCACCATTTCAAGTACATCAGCTTATTCACTATTCAAAAAAAAAAAA
>SJYX01016420.1:116056-159095 GCA_006410675.1 Oreotragus oreotragus | reverse complement strand
TATGGCAGAAAGTGAAGAGGAACTAAAAAGCCTCTTGATGAAAGTGAAAGAGGAGAGTGAAAAAGTTGGCTTAAAGCTCAACATTCAGAAAACTAAGATCATGACATCTGGTCCCATCAGTCCCATCACTTCATGAGAAATAGATGGGGAAACAGTGGAAACAGTGTCAGACTTTATTTTGCTGGGCTTGAAAATCACTGCCGATGGTGATTGCAGCCATGAAATTAAAACATGCTTACTCCTTGGAAGAAAACTTATGACCAACCTAGACAGCACATTCAAAAGCAGAGACATTACTTTGCAAAAATGTCCGTGTAGTCAAGGCTATGGTTTTTCCAGTGATCATGTATGGATGTGAGAGTTGGACTGTGAAGAAAGCTGAGCGCGAAAGAATTGATGTTTTTGAGCTGTGATGTTGGAGAAGACTCTTGAGAGTCCCTTGGACTGCAAGGAGATCCAACCAGTCCATCCTAAAGGAGATCAGTCCTGGATGTTCATTGGAAGGACTGACGCTAAAGCTGAAATTCCAATACTTTGGCCGCCTCATACGAAGAGTTGACTCATTGGAAAAGACCCTGAAGCTGGGCGAGGTTGGGGGCTGGAGGAGAACGGGACGACAGAGGATGTGATGGCTGGATGGCATCACCAACTCAGTGGACATGAGTTTGGGTGAACTCCGGGAGTTGGTGATGGACTGGGAGGCCTGGCATGCTGTGATTCATTGAGTCGCAAAGAGTCGAACATGACTGAGTGACTGAACTAAACTGAACATCCATGTTTAAAACTAATATTCTGTTTATGTTGTCATGGTGTCATTTTGAAACTTATGTTTCAAACTTATGTTTCTTGTATAAATGATACCAGCATTTAGCCCTTTATTAAATAAGTGGTAAGTTCTGTTTATCTTCAAGAGAGTTATGCTTTGAAAAGGATTTAGTTCAAGTAATAAAGTAGAAGATTACGTCTTTTATATATAAGCAACAGGTCTTGAAGCCATATATAAGATGAAATTGTTAATATCCTTTATTTATCAAAAGACGTTCTGTTTTATATCATTTTAGAAAGACCTCAGGGCTTCCCAGGTGGCTCAGTGGGTAAAGAATCTCAATCAGGAAGTTCCCTTGGAGGAGGGCCAGGCAACCCACTCCAGTATTCTTGCCTGGAGAATCCCATGGACAAAGGAGGCTAGTGGGCTACAGTTCACAGGGTCCCCAAGAGTCGAAGGCAACGGAGAACGCACACAAAGAGACCTCAAATGTGTAAGTTTGATATTCCACTTTTTGCATATATCTTTGATTATGTTTAATGCTAATATATGTTTACTTTCTATTTTTTTATTTTGTCCCTTTGATGTGGAGTAATGTCAAATTTTTTTGTCTACTTACAGTGTATAAACCTCAAGGTATTTAGTACATAGATAAGTTTAATACACAACTGTTACTGGATATAGAAATCAGTCCTGGGTGTTCACTGAAAGGACTGATGTTGAAGCTGAAACCCCAATACTTTGGCCATCTGATGCGAAGAGCTGACTCATTGGGAAAGACCTAGATGCTAGGAAAGATTGAGGGCAGGAGGATGAGGGGACAATGGAGGATGAGATGGTTGGATGGCATTACCCACACATGGGTTTGGGTAAACTCTGGGAGTCGGTGATGGACAGGGAGGCCCGGCGTGCTGCAGTTCATGGTGTCACAAAGAGTCAGACATGACTGAATGACTGAACTGAACTGAACACTTAACCCATAGAATCATGCTTTAAAAAAGAAATAAATAATAAGTCTTTCTTTCCTTCCCAAGCTTGGAACTAACTGGGAAATATGCATGAGATAATTGGAGATTAAAATATCAGCTTTAATACTGGAAAGTCTCTAGGAGAATGATTGTCTATCTGTATATCCCCTATTCCCAACAGATCTTGCTAGATCCCACCCAAGGGAAAATTTGAGTCTATTCAGGCAATTCACTTAGGCAAATTTGCTGCCTCCCTCTAGTCTGGGGCACAAATGGATGAAATCAGGAGCAAATCTCTTGCGGGAGACTGGGAGTGGGGTAGAGGAGTGGATTCTCACATTTGTTCTCTTAAATTCTCAAATAGTTTATTGTAAAATACTATAGATGGAAAAGAAATGAGGATAAACCTATACAAAGTCAAAGGAGACCCGGTTTGGGGTATCTGGGGTAATATTTATCTACATGTTGTGATATAAAGATTGTGAGGACAGCCACCCTCTCTTCAGTGCATATCTGTTTTCGCCTTCCCAGCATTCAACATATTGGTACGAACACTTCAATTTTCCTTCAAAATATCAACACTCTTTCTATAGCATACCTGAGATTCTGAAGGACCTGACCCCACCCCTCAGCCCAGGCCAATCAGAGCACTGTAGTTGAGGAGGGAATCCAAGTTAGACCAATCAGCTTGAATATCAGAACTTGTGTTGAATCAGGTAGGAAAAAAGCACCATCTTTCCATTAGGGTCCGTAAGCTGGCAGATGGTGCTATGTGGAGATGCTCCTCTCAAAAAAATGAAGCTGATTAAAATAGATTAGATTGATGGAGAAATTGAGTCCACATATTCTCATTTGAATGACTCCTGGATGTGTAGCTTTGCCTAAACCTATTCCTACCCTGGACATTTGACCTGTTGCTTGTGAAGGTCAACAATTTTTTTTAGTTTTCTTAAAGGTTTGAATTAGGTTTTCTTCATTTAACATGAAAAAGATTCCAGGTTAATAAACTCTCTTGTCAAAATATATATTTTTTCAGAAACCTAAAACTGTGCCACAAGAGGAATTTTTTCCTGGGAGAAGTGTTATCCTATCAATCCTTAGTATTAACTATTATCTTAGTGTTAAGGTTTTAGATGGGGAAACAGTGGAAACAGTGGCTGACTTTATTTTGGGGGGCACCAAAATCACTGCAGATGGTGATTGCAGCCATGAAATTAAAAGACGCTTTCTCCTTGGAAGAAAAGTTATGACCAACCTAGACAGCATATTCAAAAGCAGAGACCTTACTTTGCCAACAAAGGTCCATCTAGTCAAGGCTATGGTTTTTCCAGTGGTCATGTATGGATGTGAGAGTTGGACTGTGAAGAAAGCTGAGTGCCGAAGAATTGATGCTTTTGAACTATGGTGTTGGAGAAGACTCCTGAGTGTCCCTTGGACTGCTAGGAGATCCAACCAGTCCATTCTAAAGGAGATCAGTCCTGGGTGTTCTTTGGAAGGAATGATGCTGAAGCTGAAACTCCAATACTTTGGCCACCTCATGTGAAGAGTCAACTGATTGGAAAAGACTCTGATGCTGAGAGGGATTGGGGGCAGGAGGAGAAGGGGACGACCGAGGATGAGATGGCTGGATGGCATCACCGACTTGATGGACGTGAGTTTGAGTGAACTCTAGGAGTTGGTGATGGACAGGGAGGCCTGGCGTACTGCGATTCATGGGGTTGCAAATAGTCGGACATGACTGAGCGACTGAACTGAACTGAGGGGTAGAAAAGGGGGACAATGGACATTTTTATCAAGGATTCTTGTATTTTTTTCTCTCTAAGGAAAATAGAGATAAGAAGCTAGTTTCTTCATCATCAAATCACCTTCTGCTTAGATCTTGGTGATTAGCCAAGGTATCTCAACATGGTACTTCCCTAGTGGCTCAGTGGTAAAGAATTTGCCTGCCAATGCAGGAGACATGGGTTCAATCCCTAGGTTGGGGAGATCCCTTGGAAAAGGAAATGGCAATTCACTCCAGAATTCTTGTCTGGGAAATTCCATGGACAGAGGAGCCTGGTGGGCTACAGTCCATGGGGTCTCAAAAGAGTCGGACCTGAATTAGTGACTAAAACAACAACATCTCACGTGACTGATTACTAACAGCATCTGGAGAACTTTTTAAAACATAAATTTGTAAATCTCAGTCTAAATCTACTGAGTGGTATTCTCTGGGATAAATGCTTAGAATCTTAAAATCATTCTATGAGGATTGTAATAAACAGGTTTGCAAACAATCAAAAGTTTGCAGTCTATTTTGGTTTCAACTGAGGTGGTAGTTCTTTACTCTGCTGGTATACATCCACTTATTTATTCATTCAGGCATTGTTTCTACTTTGTTAAGCCTGTCCAGAGGAAAACAAGGATGAATGAGACGTAGCTCTGATTCATAAAGATCACAATCTGGTTGAAGAGATTCACTGTAAATAAATGTGCTACATGTGTAATGGAAGCATTAACCAAGATCTGGGTACAAGTTGGGGAAGAAAGAACAGCTTACTCTCCTGGGGTATTGAGTGAAGGTGCTGAAATAGATCTGTAGGACAGGCAAGCAGAAAGGGGGAAAAAGCATTTGAGGCTGAGGAATTAGTGGATACAAAAGGTTAATGTGGTACAAGGCCATGCAGCATTCTGGAAATGATAAGTTTGATACAGATGGAAAAATTGCTTCCAAATATGGTTTGGGGATGAGGAAATAAGAGGTAATTTGAGCTTGTATTATATGAAGTGCTAAAAATTTGGGGTGTTCTTGTGTGACCCCACTGGTTTACATAATCCATAGAACTTATCACTTTTATCCCTTTACCTTCCTCATGAAGTCACTTTCTTCCACATCCAGCTTAAATTCCAAGATTAATCACTATCAATCTTCTTGTGAATACACTCTCAAGGTGTCTGCCCACTTTCCTTTAGCCAAATTCAACTCATCTGTGCTAGCACACACACAGCTGACCGTGGATGGAGAAAAATCACAACCACACTGACGAGTCACTTACATTCCTGATCACTAAACTCATGAAAACTAATGCTGTTAGGCAATCATATGTCATTGTCCTAGTCCACTCACTCACCTGGATCGTTACATCATACTTTTTCCTCTTTCATCAAACCTCAACACCTTTCCAAGTTCTTACTCTCGGATGACCTTCCTTCTCTTCACTGAGAAAATTGAAACCGTGAGAAGAGGGCTTCTACACACCTCCTCTACCATATGGACGTACCTACCAGCTGCTGTACCAATTCACTCTACCCCATCTATCCAGGCTCTTAGCCAGGACTAACCCTGCTACCTGTGCATACCCACCTTCTCCCAGCTCCTCAAAGATATTGCTGCAACATCTCCCTCTATCTTCTGGATACTTTTTGGTTCCGGTTGTATCACTCTCGTTAGCATAAAAGTTAACTGATGCTGTTATTCTCCCATCTTGAAAAATATCTTTATTTACCCTACTCGGGAAGATCCCCTGGAGAAGGAAATGGCAACCCACTCCAGTATTCTTGCCTGGAGAATCCCATGGATGGAGAAGCCTAGTAGGTTACAGTCCACGGGGTCGCAAAGTGTCGGACACGGCTGAGCGACTTCACCTCACCTCACCTCCTCTAGCTTACGTCCCATTTCTCTTCTTCCTTTTATAGCAAAACTCCTTGAAAAAATTTTCTGTAATATGGATGATCTCCAACTTCTTTCCTTCCATTCTTCTTGAACCCACTCTGCAGAAACTGTCCTTTTTGGTAGCATCAGTGACCTCAATTCTTGGACTTCCTCTTCCTTGATCCGTCATGACTGTTTCTGTCATTTGAATCTATTTCTTCCCACTTTTTGGCTAAGATTCTTAGTCTTTGGTGGTTCTTTCTCATCTCCCTTAACTTAAATATTCAAGTGTCCCACATCAACTCTTTTGGAAATTTAATTCAGTCTAATGACTCTAAATACCATCTTTAGGCTGATAACACCTGTATTTGTATTTCCAGCCTGGACCTCTCTCCTGAACTCCAGACTCAAGCCCAACTTTCTACTTAGCTTCTCTGCTTGCATTTCTTATAGGAATCTCAAACCTAAAATATCCAAGTCTATGCTTTAATATCACCCCACGCTTAAAACCTGTTTCATTTGCACTTTCTCATTTCATAAAATGCCATGTCTTTTCTATAATTACTCAGATCAAAGCCTCAGAATCATCCTCTTTTAAACCCCACATTCAACACTGTATGCCAGACATCATGACTCATGCCTCACCTCCTTCTAGTCATTACTCAAATATCATCCACTGATAATGGCCTTCCCTGGAAATCCAATTTGAGATTACATACACACATGTATCTTACCTCCTTCCTCTTTACTTTTCTTCTTAGCACTTATCTCTAGCTAACTTGCTATATATTTTATTTGTCATTTCTCCATTAGAATGCAAGTCACATAAAGATAGATATTTTAACCTATTTTGTTTACTGTGTCTCTAATGTCTAGAAGCAGAGAAGGCAATGGCACCCCACTCCAGTACGCTTGTCTGGAAAATCCCCATCGGAGGAGCCTGATGGGCTGCAGTCCATGGGGTCACTAAGAGTCAGACATGACTGAGCGACTTCACTTTCACTTTTCACTTTCATGCCTTGGAGACAGCAATGGCACCCCTCTCCAATACTCTTGCCTGGAGAATCCCAGGGACGGGGAAGCCTGGTGGGCTGCTATCTATGGGGTCGCACAGAGTCAGACACGACTGAAGTGACTTAGTAGCAGCAGCAGTATCTAGAAGAGTGCTTGACTCACAGGAGAAGTTCAATAAATATTTGAATGCACAAATGAAAAGATGTGTAAAAGATGATGTGTGGGAGATCTATTAAAGCATGATTTTATCAGATCTGTTTTTTAAGTCCATAAACCTGGATGAGGAAGATAGGCTAGTGGACAAAGATTCGTGCTTGTTCATGCTCAGTTGCTCAGTCATATCCGACTCTGCAATCCTGTGGATTGTAGCCAGTCAGGCTCCTCTGTCCATGGGATTTTCCAGGCAAGAATACTGGAGTGGGTTGCTATTTCCTGCTCCAGGTAATCTTCCTACACCAGGGATGGAACACATACCTCCTGCATTGGCAGGTGGATTCTTCACCACTGAGCCACCAGTGAAGCCCAGACAAAGATGAGTGGCTGGAAAACAATTTAGAGGCTATTAGTGAAAACAAAAAGAACTCCACCTTGAACTAAGACAGTGGTGGTAGAAATAGAAGGAGATGAGCTGGACCAACTGGGGTAGAAATTAGGAAAGACCAGATGGTCCTAGTATGTAGAGGGCTTTAGTATGAGCTAACCTGCTTCAAACAAGAGATGGAGGCAGTTATACCTTCTTATCTCTGTCTGACTCAAACTTGGCTCTGCCTTCAACTCTAATATTATTTCTGGATCTTGGGTCAAGTCCTGCTCTGGAAACTTTCCTGTATACTTTCCTTGGCTTGCAGCTACATAACTCTAATCTCTGCTTCTGTCTCACATGATTTTCCCTCTGTGTGTCTGTGTCTTCACATGACATCCTTACAAGGACACAGTCATCGGATTTAAGTGTTACTCAAATCCAGTATAACGTCATCTTAATTACATCTATGAAGAATCTAAATCCAAATAGGTTCATGTTGTGAAGTTCCACATGGACTTGAATTTTGGAGGGACAATTCCAGAGAAATGAGTTAGACATTTAGAGTAAACTATTATTATAAATTTGGATTTTATAGTGTTAATACAGCATTTAGTTTGCTTAAAGTGGAAGAAACTTTGAATTTCCTGTAAGTTTGTGGACAAAAACAAAATTATTAACTTCTTGTTTTCCCCAAGTGTAGGAGAGATAGGATGCTATGGGTATTCTAGGCCTAATAAACCAAAATGATAAAAATAAGTGATTATTTATATAAAGCTCTTGGCACATTACTTAGTATTCATACATTCTACAAATCTTTCTTGGGCACTCGCTGTGTGACAGCCACTAAGCTGGATGGTGTGGACACAACGGGAAATGAGAGAGATGTGATTCTTGCCCTCACAGAGCTCAAAGTGTAGTGATGAAGGCAGATGTTAAACATTCAGCAAAGATAAGAATGTAAGGGGAAACAGAAATCCAGAAAGAAGAAAATTTTACTTTTCCCTGTTATAAAAATGGTCAAGAGCTTCTTCTCTTTGCCTTTTCTTTTAGTGCATTTCTTTAGAATACTTTTAATTGCAAATTCTTGGTTTCTCTTAAAAACCTAAGCCGTTTGCCAACTTTATAACCCAGCAATGTCTTTCTCAAGGACCTGAGATCCACCTTTTTGAAATGGAATCAAGGAATATAGTGTGAAAGGAAACAAGAGCCAGACAGAAGTTAAAGTGGTGAAGGTATATTTTATGCAGGAACTACTGGAACAGGGGAAGAGAGACCTGAGTACAGAGTTCCATTCTGCATACAACAAGGGTCAGTGAGGACTTACAGCCAAGGAGCAAGGTGAAGAGGGGTTTGCGGATAAAAAAATTACTTAAAGGAAACATCACAGATAAGGGGTTTTCTGGCTAAAAAGATTTTATGGAATTATTAAGGAAGGCAGACCAGGATGGTAAAGTATTGAGGATGGGGGAGGAGTGGGGTAGAAGGAGGAATTTAATCAGATATCATGGTTAGACTTTCCACTAGGATGACCCAGCAGGATTCTTGCTAAAATTGGTCTTACAGTGCCAAGAACAGAGCTCAAGTGTGAGGTCTCTTCAGAGAGGATTCAGGGCAGCCTTACTAAAGTTTGATTAAAGATGGAGTCTTTCTTCATAGCACTCCTATCTCCCAGTTTCTGTGAGTAAGAGCTAACTCCAGCAGATGCCTTGCTCCATAAAGACACGAGTTTTTCCTCTTTGGATAAAGCCTACTGGCTAACACAGATGGTCATTCCAATCACCAGGTGAATGTAGGATGAACACTGGCAAATGGTGCTGTCACGTCCTCTTGTTGGAGGCCTCGTTAATCATTTGAGAGCATGTAGGGGGTGGGTTGTATCTGCCTGGCAATATAAAAGGATTAGGTTTATTTCCATCTGCCATCTTTGCAGGGGATTTCCTGTGATACAAATCATATTCTGGTTTAATGTTTATTTAGTATTAAAACTGTTTTCTTTGCTTTCTACCACTGTGGAGAGGTTTTCTGAGTTGCCAAGAGATTTGAGGTTTAATTGTGTTTCCCCATAAAGGAAAATGAGAATGCTCAAGTACTATTGGTGGAAGGGAAATCTGGGCCAGCCATTCTAGAAATTTCTCATATGGTATTTAGTGAAGTCCAATAATTTAGAATTATTGGAGGCAAAAGGCAAAACAATAATTCTATTCCTGGCATATATCCCAGAGAAAATGTCCTTCAGAAAACAATTATAGGGATGTTCAATATCATATTGCTTACTATAGTCAACCTAGATGCCCATCATTAGGGAAACAAATAAAAGATAAAACATGGTAGATGTATATAATGGAATAATGTAATACAAAAGCAACAAACTACATGGATATTACAGAAATAAGGATCAATCTTAAAATAGCACCGAGGAAACAGAAACAAAATACAATTTATAGCACACTAACTTTTACGAAGAGGAACTAAAAAGCGTCTTGGTGAAAGTGAAAGAGAAGGGTGAAAAAGTTGGTTTAAAGCTCAACATTCAGAAAACGAAGATCATGGCATCTGGTCCCATCACTTCATGGGAAATAGATGGGGAAACAGTGGAAACAGTGTCAGACTTTTTGGGCTCCAAAATCACTGCAGATGGTGACTGCAACCATGAAATTAAAAGACGCTTACTCCTTGGAAGAAAAGTTATGACCAACCTAGACAGCATATTCAAAAGCAGAGAAATTACTTTGCCGACTAAGGTCCATCTAGCCAAGGCTATGGTTTTTCCAGTAGTCATGTATGGATGTGAGATTTGGACTGTGAAGAAGGCTGAGTGCCGAAGAATTGATGCTTTTGAACTGTGGTGTTGGAGAAGACTCTTGAGAGTCCCTTGGACTGCAAGGAGATCCAACCAGTCCATTCTGAAGGAGATCAACCCTGGGATTTCTTTGGAAGGAATGATGCTAAAGCTGAAACTGCAGTACTTTGGCCACCTCATGAGAAGAGTTGACTCATTGGACTAGACTGTGATGCTTGGAGGAATTGGGGGCAGGAGGAGAAGGGGACGACTGAGGATGAGATGGCTGGATGGCATCACAGACTCGATGGACGTGAGTTTGAATGAACTCTGGGAGATCGTGATGAACAGGGAGGCCTGGTGTGCTGCGATTCTTGGGGTCGCAAAGAGTCGGACACGACTGAGTGACTGAACTGAACTGAACTGATATGCTCCTACACAGTGATGAATTCACAATAAGATAATACGTATATATATATATGCTCCTACACAGTGATGAATTCACAGTGAGATAATATGTGTATATATATATATATATATGCTCCTACACAGGCTCAGAGGTTAAAGCGTCTGCCTGGAATGCGGGAGACCTGAGTTCGATCCCTGGGTTGGGAAGATCCCCTGGAGAAGGAAATGGCAACCCACTCCAGTACTCTTGCCTGGAGAATCCCATGGCAGGAGGAGCCTGGTAGGCTACAGTCCATGGTGTCACAAAGAGACTGAGCGACTTCACTTTCACTTTCACACAGTGATGAATAGGGCCTTTTTAACGGTTCTTCACTATCATCCCAGGCACTCTCAGCCAGATAGAAGGTTTGCTGTTTCCAGGAGAAGGAAGGAGGCCGTTTCAGTGCCCTGCCCAAATTTCTTGGTCCCTTCTCACCATTTCAGTGCATGCAAGCCTAATTCCATCGTCAACCCCTGCACCTTGTCTGATGGTGCCCTCTAGCGCCAAAGTGCTGGAGAATTCGTGTTTCTTTCTTTTGTTTACTTCTTTTTTTTTAATCTCCATCCAAGGAGACTTTCTTGACTCAGTTATTTCATGAACCTGTTTCTAAATATGTTTGCAGGCTTCCCTCCAGTCATTGATATCCCACTATCCTCTTTCCTATGTTGACAAATTCTCTTCTGCTTTCAAAGGTGTCCTTCAGGCCACAATATAGGCCTCCCATCTAAGAAATGATCTGAAAGTTTCTGAACCCTGAAATTTGTCAGTGGAAAATTTTAATTTCTGTTCATTGCTTTCCCTCTGGAACAGCATGTCAAAGTCTTACTCAGAATTTTTTCTCCGGAGCTGAAATTTGCACTTCACGAGGGATATATGTGTATCCTGGGGTGGGGGACTGCGGTTGCTTAGCAAAGTACAATGCTTGGACTCTGTGATAGAATAATGGCCCCACCCCATGGGTATCCATTTTCTGATCCCCAGAACCTCTCAATATGTTACATTACATAACAAAAGTGGTTACATTGCCAACATGATTAAGTTAGGGATCTTGAAATAGGGAGATGGTCCTGGGTTATCTGGTTCAGATTCATGTAGGCACAAGGATCCCTGAAAGTAGCAGAGGGAGGCAGAAAAAGAGAATCAGAAGATAGGATGAAAGGTCAGAAAGATGCAAGTTGCTGGCTTTAACGTGGAGGAAGGGAGTGACCAGCGGAGGAAAGCGGTGGCCTCTAGACACTAGAGGAGGTAAGGAAATGGGTATAGCCCTTGAGGGTCCAGAGGAAAATCCAGTCCTGCCAATACTTTAATTTTAGCCCAGTGAGACCCATGCCAGACTTCTAACTGGAGAACTGTAAGGCCATATATCTATGCTGTCTCAAGGCACTTCCAAGTTTGTGATAATTTATTACAGCAGTCATGCTAATTCAGGGGTTCTTTGGGTTATGTTGGAAAATATCTACATGTACCTTTTACATGACTGAGCAACTTGAAGTGGAGGTGACAACATGCTAAAAATGAAGTCACGTAACCCCATGCTTTTTCTCAAAATCCTATGACAGCTTTTCATGTCACACAGAGTGAAAGCCAAGTTTATATACTGGCCTCCACGCCCCACAGGATAGGTGAGTCTTCCTTCATTTATCCGGCCTCATATTCCTCCACTCTTGCCCTTACTCCCTCTGCTTGATCCACACAAACCTTTCTGTTCCTTAAACACATTGAGCAGGTCCTGCCTCAGGGCCTTTGCCTTGACTGCACTCCCTGTCCAAATGCATCTTCCCTGGATCCACAAAGCTCCTGTGTACTCATTTCCTTTTAGGACTCTGATATAATGTCCTTATATCAGAGAGGTCTTCCCAGGCCAGCCTGGCACAAAAATAGCATTATATCCTAACCCTGCAGGTGAAAAGTTTTAATTTTTATTTGTTATTTCCTTATTTTTTGTCATATTATATATTTACTTTCAGCTTCCTCTCCCCCCACCTCAAATACAGGCTGCATGAAATTGGGGATTTTCATCTGTTAGATCCCTGCTATGTCACCAGGAAAAAGAAGTATCTGGCCACGGTAGGCACTTAAGAAATATTTGCTGAGTGAATAAATGAATAAATGCATGAAGAAAATGATTCAAAATTTGGATAATTAAGTTTTAAATTCTTGAGTTTGATTTCTTAGTTTAATGTAATAGATGCTCACTTAAAAAAAATAAAACAATGTAAAGTATATAAAATGAGCATCTTTAAACCTCCTAGTTATCCTTCTTCATGTCTGCTGCTCTATCACCATGTTCAGTCCCAATCTCCCAAAATACACACTGTTAACTCTTTTGTGGATATTCTTCCAGCACATGCTATGCCAGCTTGCATGTGAATATAGTTTTTTAAAAAAGAATCTTCTTGTATTCGCAGCTTTAGGACATCCTGTCTCCACTCCATAATACACTGTGAATGATCTTTTTATTTACACATCAGAACAAACAGATCTTCCTCCACGGCCATATTATGTCTGTGTCTACAGACATAGTGTTTACTCTTCTATCGATGGCCATATAGGCTGCCTCTAGTCTTTCCTCTTACAAATAAACCTATATATATCTTTACGTCATTCTATGAGTATTTCTGTAGAATAAATTCCCAGAAGTAACACACTGGCTCTGAGGCAATATAGACATCACATGCTGGTAGATGTTGCCTCACTGCCCTCCAAAGAACTTGTACCAGTCTACACTGATCTCAACTGCATCTGAGAGGACATTTTAACTGAAACATTGACTTTCCAATGGGGCACAGCCTAGAGTACTTGACAACTCGAAAGAGTTCAAGTTATTAAAGATCGTCAAAGCAAAGCAAATGTTTATCCTCAGAGGTACATGAAGAATCTAAAGTCACAGATGCTTACCTGGGGCAGAAATCCATACAAAAAGCAACTGAAAAAAAGACATCCTTCCTTGAAAAGCCTCTTGCCACTTCAGAGACACTATGCCTCAGCCCCAGCCTTTCCAGATCACTAGGGAGTGGCACCCTCTAGGTAAGGAGTCTTTGGGTGAAGCATTCTGTCTCTAGGTGCCCAATATACACTTCCTCGTGGAACAGTACTTGCTAAGTGATCTGTAAAATGTTACCTTCTTCTCTCAAGTGGGCAAAAGTTCCAGTAAGGAGATGTGCTCAAACGAAAAGGAAAATGTCCCCAAGTCATATTTCTCTACATGCAAAGACCTCCTAAGCCCTGGTCAGTCCTGGGTGAGTTGAGTGAGTGAGGACTCTTCACCTTACTAGAGTCATTCATTTTCAAAGGGATTCCGTTTTTAAATGACTCCACTAAGATAGAGGCTTCCCTCATATCTCAGTCAGTAAAGAATCTACCTGCAGTGCAGGAGACCCAGGTTCAATCCCCGGGGATGATGATCCCCTAGAGGAGGGCGTGGCAACCCACTCCAGTATGCTTGCCGGGGGGGAATCCGTGGACAGAGGAGCTTGGTGGGCTACAGTCCGTGGGGTTGCAAGAGTGGAACACGACTTAACGACTAAACCACAGCACCACTAAAGCTCATCATCCTGCCTGTTCTATGCATTTCAATTCAGTTCAGTTCAGTCATTCGGTCATGGCCGACTCTTCTGACCCCATGGACTGCAGCACAGCAGACTTCCCTGTCCATCACCAACTGCCGGAGCTTGCTCAGACTCATGGCCATAGAGTCAGTGATGCCATCCAGCCATCTCATCCCCTGTCATCCCCTTCTCCATCTTCAATCTTTCCCATCATCAGAGTCTTTTCAAATGAGTCAGTTCCTCTCAACAGGTGGCCAAAGGACTGGAGCTTCAGCTTCAGCATCAGTTCTCCCAATGAATATTTACGACTAATTTCCTTTAGGATTGACTGGTTTGATCTCCTTGCTGTCCAAGAGATTCTCAAAAGTCTATGTGTTTATCACACCCAAATTTGAAGTAAAACCTGGAATATCTGCTTAGCAAGTTTTCAAGAACTTACACATTCATAGGTAAGGTTAATATGAAACCAGATAGAGATGAGATGCAAAAACAATGTAATAACTAGCCCAAAGGCAATAGAATGCAAGTTAATACATTTAAGTTAAAACTTGGAGGAGGATGGGAATCAGTCTTGGGACCACAGATAGGAAAGATCTACCTGACTGAATGGAGAGTTAACATAAAAAGACCTTTGGAGTCAGCAAATAGGTGACCCACAAGCTAAATAGGACTTGCAGACCACAGTTTTAAATGCTGGAAGAGGCTTAACAATTTGAAGTTCGTTAGCATTTGATTGGTGCAGCATTCCACAATTTACCAAAGGTGCTTCCCCTCCTTGCTACACCCTGCAGCTTCTCACATTTACCTGCCTGGCCACACAAGCTTTCTCATTTGCAACTGTTGTTATGGTTACCTAAATAGGATTACGTGACCTCAGATGTGTTAGAAGGATAGAATAGAAGGATAATGTTAAGAACAAGGGAGATTGTGTTTTGACTAGGCTTTGCCCTGTTCTGGCTTTTGAAAGGGACATTTACCAATGTCCAGGGAGTGATCCTATGGGTTTGATGCCAAGCCATATCCCAGGGAGGGTTGGAAAGAAAAGTAGACTTACGGGGGACTCTTGAATCAGAGAGAAGGCAATGGCACCCCACTCCAGTACTCGTGCCTGGAAAATCCCATGGACGGAGGAGCCTGGTAGGCCACAGTCCATGGGGTCGCAAAGGGTCGGACACGACTGAGCGATTTCACTTTCACTTTCACTTGAATCAGTGCACTTCTCTCTACCTCCATCACCCCTATTTAGTTAAACCACTCCAAGAACTTACCTGGCAGTCTAGTGGTTCAGACCCCATGCTTCCAAGGCAGGGGACACAGGTTGGGGAACTGTTGATCCCACATGCTGCACATCATGGACAAGAAAAAAATTTTTTAAAGCCACTCCAGTCTCAGACTTGAGCTACTGCAACAAGCTAACTTCCCAATCTAATTTATCCTGCTGTCTACTCACCGCCACTTGACATCGAGTTCATTTCAGTATGATACTTCTTAAATATTCCCTGAATCTCTGCACATGTCTCACTCTATGCCTAACCACCAGCATCTCCATCCTGGATCAATTGCCTCTTCAGCCATTATACTTTTTTCCAGTCCATTGCAAGCGGCACACAGCAATCTTTTCTTTCTTCTTTTTTCTTTAACTTCCTGGCCATGCCATGTGGCAGGCAGAATCTCAGTTTCCCAACAAGAGATCAAACCCGCACCCTTTCCTTGAAAGTGCCGAGTCTTAACTACTGGATGGCCAGGGAAGTCCCAGCAACCTTTTCAAAAGCACAAACATAAGGTTGTCTTCCTTTGTCGTCTGAATTCCTACCACCGTGGTCTCCTTTCTGCCCTCCAATCTGACCTAGTGCCCACTTACCTCAGAACTTTTGCTCTGGCCATTTTTCATCTTTGGAATACTTTGCTTTAGAACACAGATCCGACCACAGTTTATGTCCTTTCCAAGGTGAAATGTCTCACCTCAACTATCACTGCCTTGAGAGGTCTTTTTTGATCACCCCGGTAGAAGCGCTCACTTGCTACAGAGTTTTCCTAGCTTTTTCCTCGCATTCCTTATTGGTGTCTGAACGCTGTGTCAGTTCACTAACAAGTCTGCTCTCTGTGCCCTCCGCTAGAGGGTAAATCTTAGACAGGGGTTCCAGTTGTTTCGTTCAGTGCTGGATTCTCACTGCACAGAATAAATACATATTGCAGGCTCCTGTAACCCAGCAGGACCCTCTGAGGCCTTCCCAAAATAGTCCCCTAGCCACATCCTCCACCTGCCTTTTGTCTGTAGAAAAGCTTTAGTCAAAGAAAAAGTTTAATCACAGAAGTGAGAAAAATGCAGAAAGAAAGGAAAACAGTCAAGCCAGACAAAATAATAATACTTTAGCCATTAAACAAAGTCAGGGACCTTTATTTCTTCCCCAAGGACTATCGATAATATTCTCAGCTTAATCTTTTGAACTGTTTTGCAGGTACGGAAACCTCCACCAAGTGGAAGAACGCTGCCCACAAGCACGTAGACCCCAGACTGATTGGAACCAGAAGGCTAATGACACTGACTCCCAGTTACCTCACCACCAACCATTCAGAAGAATGTCCAGGAGCTGATCATGCCCTGTTGCTTTAACACTGTGAGACCCCGCTCTACCCGTTCCAGGGTGGGACAGTCTTATGGGTACTAGCTTGCTCTGGCCTCCTTTGCTGGGGAAAGCAATAAAGAGCCCTTCTCTCCCAGTTCACCCAAAATTGTGTCTCCGAGATTCAATTCAGCATTGGTACACAGAAGCTGGGTTTCAGCATCACTCCTCAAAAAGTGTCATCAAATTTATAGAGACAGAGTGCAGCCATCTCTTGGACTGGATGTAGCAATAACATTTTTTTCATTGTTGAGAGCTGCTGAATTCAGTCATTATCCCAGGAACTAAAAAGAGTTGGTTCTGAATTCAGTTCAGAAATCAAAAGTTTTGAAATTTACCCCCAAACAAAACAGAATTTTCNGTGCAGCCATCTCTTGGACTGGATGTAGCAATAACATTTTTTTCATTGTTGAGAGCTGCTGAATTCAGTCATTATCCCAGGAACTAAAAAGAGTTGGTTCTGAATTCAGTTCAGAAATCAAAAGTTTTGAAATTTACCCCCAAACAAAACAGAATTTTCGTTTGGCTTTATTTTTGCCCTTCAGTTACCTAATGTATGGGTTGGATGAATAAAGCACACATAGCTACAGGCTTTCTACTTAACTTCTGGGCTTGCATTAAAATACTGTTCACCTTCATACCCTTCTCCTTAGCCCTTTCTATTTCTTATTCACTCTTCTTCTGTATTGCAGATTTTTCTCACTATTGTACAAAGAAATTGGAATATATATTTTCATGGTAATTCATTTTTGGAATTTTGTCACCTTACACAGTGACTTCCTCCAAGATACTTTTTTCCAATTGAGAAAAATTCATAGAGACAGAAAAGTTAGGAGTTATTGTGTAATGGGTTTTCAAATTTCAGTTTTCGAAGATAAAGTTCTGAAGACGCCAGTGGTGATGGTTGCACAACAATATGAACACACTTAAAAATGGTAAATTTTATATAATGTATTGGAGAAGGAAATGGCAACCCATTCCACTATTCTTGCCTGGAGAATCCTGTGGACAGAGGAGCCTGGTGGGCTGCTGTCCATGGAGTGGCACAGAGTTGGACACGACTGAAGCGACTTAGCATGCATGCGTGCATTGGAGAAGGAAATGACAACCCACTCCAGTATTCTTACCTAGAGAATCCCAGGGACGGAGGAGCCTGGTCGGCTGCTGTCTATTGGGTCACACAGAATTGGACATGACTAAAGCGACGCAGCAGCAGCAGCAGCATATAATATATATTTTACCACAATTAAATTTTTTTATTTGTCTTTAATTTTAATGATTTAAAAAAACATAACTTTCCATTATTCTGAAGATTCAAAATAATGTTACAACTTTTCAGTTGTTCTGTAGGATCCAGCCGGCTTGGCCCTGCCTATCACTCCAGCTTATCACATACATTGCCTCTTCGCTGCAGCCACCCTGACTGTTTTCAAAGACATCAGACTCCTTCCACCTCAGGGCTCTGGTGCCTGCTGATTAATCTGCCAGGAGCAGACAAATCCTCATGCAAGTAGCCCTTTGTAATTTTGTTGACCTCTCTGGCCCAATGCGGAGAAGGCAATGGCAACCCACTCCAGTGTTCTTGCCTGGAGAATCCCAGGGACGGGGGAGCCTGGTGGGCTGCTGTCTATGGAGTCGCACAGAGTTGGACACAACTGACGCGACTTAGCAACAGCAGCAGCAGCAGCAGCTGGCCCAATGACCTCATCAGGCAGAACTCCTGCGACAAAATCTGCATTTTAACAAGATCCCCAGGTAATTTGTGTCTGTGGGGTCACACAGAATTGGACACGACTGAAGCGATGCAGCAGCAGTAGTATATAATATATGCTAAGTGCTAAGTCGCTTCAGTCGTGTCCGACTCTGTGCGACCCCATAGACGGCAGCCCACCAGGCTCCCCCGTCCCTGGGATTCTCCAGGCAAGAACACTGGAGTGGGTTGCCATTGCCTTCTCCAATGCATGAAAGTGAAAAGTGAAAGTGCGGTCGCTCAGTCGCGTCCGACTCTTAGCGACCCCATGAACTGCAGCCCACCAGGCTCCTCCATCCATGGGATTTTCCAGGTAAGAGTACTGGAGTGGGTTGCCATTGCATTCTCCAATATAATATATATTTTACAACAATTTTTAAAAAATTTAATTTGTCTTTAATTTTAATGATTAAAAAACCCTCATAACTCTCAAACATGAAAGTTTGAGAGTCCAGCTCCAGATGACTGATGAGTACAATCGCAGAAAACAATAATCATTACATCCCCCAACACTTTTCTGGAGTTTTTTCCTTCTTAGCTTCTAGTTAGTTCAGACTGGAAAACTCAAAGCGCCAGAAGGGGATGGGAATAAACCCTAGTGTCTGCTGCCACCTTGTGGTGAGAAGTTCCAACCCAGGGAGAATGTGCTCTCCTCCAGGAAACAAACCAAATGTCAAAAGGGAGGGGAGCTTTCTCAGCCCTGTGTTTTGAGAGATCACTACAAAATAGCCCAAGAGGTGTACTGTGAGAAAGCCAAATAAAAACGGGACAGAGCATTCATCAGTTCCACATGAAAGATCTAACAAAAGCTGGGATCGTTGGAATTAGTGTTGGTGGTCTCGGTTCTTCCTGCTTTGGAATGCAGACATGCACATTTGAATGTGATAATCAGTAGGTGTGTGATTATTTTATTACCAACCCAAATGGCAGTGGTCAGACAAGCAGGTCACCTATTCACATCTGCCCTGCCCTGGAGTCTGCAACTGGGAATTTCCCACTGCTCTGTCAACTGCACCATTGATGACCTCTGTAAAGTGGTAAACAGGGCTGGTCCCACAAATGATGTCTGTAATACCTGGAAGGGAATAAGGAAGCACTTCCAAAAATTTTCCTACATACTTTACTCCCAAAGAGCCCAGGAGTTAAAAGCGCCTCAGTCACAGGATGATTTTGTTTTGTAGTTTGTGAGCCTACGAGCTAAAGAAATTAACAACAGCTACTGGAAAACCCAGCAGTGGCCACAGGACTGGAAAAGGTCAGTTTTCATTCCAATTCCAAAAAAAGGCAATGCAAAAGAATGCTCAAACTACTGCACAATTGCTCTCATCTCACACTCTAGTAAAGTAATGCTCAAAATTCTCCAAGCCAGGCTTCAGCAATACGTGANGTGAGTGATCATACCATCGTGATTATCTGGGTCATGAAGATCTTTTTTGTACAGTTCTTCTGTGTATTTTTGCCGCCTCTTCTTAATATCTTCTGCTTCTGTTAGGTCCCTACCATTTCTGTCCTTTATTGAGCCCATCTTTGCATGAAATGTTCCTTTTGTATCTCTTAATTTTCTTGAAGAGATCTCTAGTCTTTCCCATTCTATTGTTTTCCTCTATTTCTTTGCATTGATCGCTGAGGAAGGCTTTCTTTTCTCTCTTTGCTATTTTTTGGAACTCTGCATTTAAATGGGTATATATTTCCTTTTCTCCTTTGCTTTTCACTTCCCTTCTTTCAACAGCTATTTGTAAGGCCTCCTCAGACAGCCATTTTGCTTTTTTGCATTTCTTTTTCTTGGGGATGGTCTTGATTCCTGTTTCCTGTAAAATGTCACGAACCTCCACCATCCACAGCTCACCAGGCACTCTGTCTATCGGATCTAGTCCCTTAAATCTATTTCTCACTTCCACTGTATAGTCATAAGGGATTTGATTTAGGTCATACCTGAATTGTCTAGTGGTGTTCTCCACTGTCTTCAATTTTAGTTTGAATTGTCATAAGGAATTCATCTGAGTTGATCTGAGCCAGTCAGCTCTTGGTCTTGTTTTTGCTGACTGTATAGAGCTTCTCCATCTTTGGCTGCAAAGAATATAATCAATCTGATGTCAGTGTCGACCATCTGGTGATGTCCATGTGTAGAGCAAGGGGAGTAGTGTGAGCGAATTTCCCTTTTGGGAGGTTGCTGGCTTCCCAGGTGACTCAATGGTAAAGAATTTGCATGCAATGCAGGAGACACAGGAGATGTGGGTTCTATTTCTGGGTCGGGAAGATCACCTGGAGAAGGATAATGGCAACCCACTCCAGTATTCTTGCCTGGAGAATCCCATGGACAGAGGAGCCTGGCAGGCTACAGTCCATGGAGTCACAAAGAGTTATACATGACTGAGTAACTGGCGTCATGGAAGTGTGGAGGATTGATTGGCAGGAAGTGAGACTATAGGGAAAACTTCAGTTAAGTTGAAGTAATGAAAACCTGAATCAAAGCAGAAGCAATTGGATAGAGGGGAGGAAAAAAAAACTTGACAGACATTTAGCAGGTATATTTCAGGGGTACATATATGCAGAATGATTTAATGAGTGAGCAAAAGTGGGGGAAAGAATGAAAGAGTGATTGAGCATCAGTTCCAGGCTTCTTACTTGAATAATTAGAACAATGATATCATTTACCGAGAGAAAATACATATTTTCTCTCAGTAAATGGAAAAGCAGGTTGGCTGGAAAATACAATGATTCAGTTTTGAACATACTGAGTTTGAGACACATTCTGACGGAGCTTTCCATGTGGTTAGTTGGGTTATTGCACAGAAAAAAGGCAAGATAAAAATTAGTAATTTTTCACCAAGAAGGAAACTATTAATCAGAAAATTAGGCATTAAATAAAAAGTAGAGAAAATCAAGGAGAAAAAGTCAAACCAAAGAAGAAAACTTAGAGTCATCAGCATTGTCAGATTTTATCTCAGAGTCAAATTAAGTTAAAAGTTAAAACTTGTCCAGTATCTTTGGTATTAAACCAGTGTTGACCTGGAAAAAAGAAGATGCAGTTGCCTGAGGTATCCCCACTGAGAGGGCAGTAAATTGAGAACTGAATAGAGGTGCTGAAGTGTTGTTAATTACTCCCTATGTTTGCTAATGCTCTAATATGGTGCTAATGACTTATATCTAAAAGTTTTTTTGGTAAAGCGGTCTAAAATCAGCTAATCATTTAATACAGGATAGGAGAAAATTTTTTTAAGATAGTAATGACCTAATATTTGAGTATGAAGAGAAAAGAGACCCTAGAGAAGGAAAGATGTGAGTAAATGAAAAGAAGGAAAATTTGGCAGATCAATGTTCTGAAGAGTCTGAAGAGAATGGGATGAGTACACAGGAAAAGGGATTCATCTGGGACAGGAGAAAGAATACTTTTTCTAAAATGAGTCAGAAAATGAAATAAACACAGCCGACTCTTGAACAATCCACATATAACTCATAGTCAGCCAGCTTATTATTCTTTTGTCCTTATCCTCAAATTCAGGAAGGCATGGACCGTGACAGTCAGTCATTTCAGTTGCTCAGTCGTGTCTGACTCTTTGTGACCCCATGGCCGGCAATGCACCAGGCTTCCCAGTCCATCACTTAACTCCTGGAGCTTGCTCAAATTCATGGCCATTGAGTCGGTGATGCTATCCAACCATCTCATCCTCTGTCATCCCCTTTTCCTCTTGCCTTCAGTCTTTCCCAGCATCAGGGTCTTTTTCCAGTGAATCAGTTCTTCACATCACGTGGCCAAAATATTGGAGCTTCAGCTTCAGCATCAGTCCTTCAAATGAATATTCAGGACTGATTTCCTTTAGGATGGACTGGTTTGATCTCCTTTCAGTCCAAGGGACTCTCAAGTGTTTTCTCCAACACCACAGTTCAAAAGCATCAGAGTTCTTCAGCACTTAGCTTTTTTAATGGTCCAACTCTCATAAGCATACATGACTACTCGAAAAGCCATACCTTTGACTAGATGGACCTTTGTCAGTAAAGTAATGTCTCTGCTTTTTAATATATTGTTTAGATTTGTCATAACTTTTCTTCCAGGGAGCAAGCATACCACAGTTCAAAAGCATCAGAGTTCTTCAGCACTTAGCTTTTTTAATGGTCCAACTCTCATAAGCATACATGACTACTCGAAAAGCCATACCTTTGACTAGATGGACCTTTGTCAGTAAAGTAATGTCTCTGCTTTTTAATATATTGTTTAGATTTGTCATAACTTTTCTTCCAGGGAGCAAGCATCTTTTAATTTCATGTCTGCAGTCACCATCTGCAGTGATTTTTGGAGCCCAAGAAAATAAAGTCTGTCACTGTTTCCATTGTTTCTCCATCTGTTTGCCATGAAGTGATGGGACCAGATGCCATGATCCTAGTTTTCTGAATGTTGAGTTTTAAGCCAGCTTTTTCACCCTCCTCTTTCACTTTCATCAAGAGGCTCTTAGTTCCTTTTAGCTTTCTGCCATAATGATGGTGTTATTTTCATATCTGAGGTTATTGATATTTCTCCCTGCAATCTTGATTCCAGCTTGTGCTTCATCCAGTCTGGCATTTTGCATGATGAACCATGTAGTACTGTAGTATTTACTATGGGAAAATATCTGCGTGTAAGTGGGCCTATGCCGTTCAAACCTGTGTTACTCAAGGGTCAGCTATATATTTTAAGAGGTATGGGAATTTAAGAAATGCCTAACTCATGGCATCATGGCATCATTGTTTTCTGTGAAAATAGGAACAAGATCATCTACTGAGTGAGAGAGAGAACTTGAGGTGAGTGGTGAAAGTTTAAAATATTCCAGATGTTGTGACTCTCAGGTCTGTATCTCTGGTCTACTCCTTAGGAGAGGAAGTTGAAGAGGAAAATATAAAATATCTGGTTTTGGATTCAACTCAGGTTAGAGACCGTGCATTCATAGTGATTTCAACTCACATGACCAACCGGTCAAGTGAAATCTTTCAGCAGCACTTCAGAGCAGAGATCAGAGGTGACTGGGTCAATCCAAGATTTGAGATTTGAAGAATGAAAGCTATAGATGCTCCTGGTGGCTCCTGGCTCCCTGGAGAAACTGGAGAAGACCTGCAGTTTCTTAGATGGACAGGTCCTAAAAAGAGCTTTCCCAGGTGCAGGAGAGTGAGTACAAGCTGGGCATCAGGACACTCCACCTCTAGATGGAATCAGAAGTTGGAAGCCTTGGGACCACTTGAGTTTGGAGAAAACATAGGAGGTTTGTAAATGCCAAGAGGGTCCATAATTATGTATTATTAATTATGCATAATCACATAATTCAGATGTAGTTATAAAAATTATATAATTTGAGGGTTTTAAGTTAAATTTTGTTTCACTAATTAACTATTGAATTACAACAAGGTTTTTCCTAAGTGAGGACACTGGTGAAGAGAAGTTAAGGTGAAGTGAAAGGAAGGTTGATATCACAAATATGCATATTTCTCTCTGAAGAAAAAGTAGTCTTTGAAAAAGAATAGATTTGTGTATATGTATGACTGAATTGCTTTGCTGTACAACTGAAACTATCACAAC
This sequence comes from Oreotragus oreotragus, assembly GCA_006410675.1. Taxonomy (NCBI): domain Eukaryota; kingdom Metazoa; phylum Chordata; class Mammalia; order Artiodactyla; family Bovidae; genus Oreotragus; species Oreotragus oreotragus. The sequence continues at coordinate 135,499 of SJYX01016420.1, read as the reverse complement.
ATTGGTAATCAACTATACTTCAACATAAAATAAAAAGTTTGATAAAAGAACGAAAAAATAGTCTTCTTGAATAAATGGAGAGTTATATCTTGTTCTAAAGGAAGATTCAATACTGGAAATGTGGAGGTTCTCCCTAAATTAATTTTTACAATCTAATCTCAGTCAGAGTCCCAAGTGAATTTTTAAAACTAAATGCAAAATAATTATAAATATTATTTGAAAAAATAAATATGAAAGAATAACCAGGAAATTTAAAAAAAATGAGGTAGAAATTTATAATATAAATCACAGTTATTAATACAGGGTAATACTGTAGGAATAAATAGAGCTAACGGAAAGCACAGATTAGAAAGTCCAAAATTAGACTCAGCTACATATGATAATTTAGTGAATAATGAAGAGAGCAGTTAATATCTTCTCTAATAGATATCTTGGGCATAGACTATAAGCTAGAGAACAGTCGCTGTTTGGTGACTCTGGGGTGCTAAAGGCAAGCTTTGTTCCTTGTGTGATGGTGGGCAGACAGGCTTTTCCTTTGGTGCTCACAGACATTAAACCAGAATGTAGGGGCCCTCCTTTACTTGGGACGCCATCCAAGTAAACCTAGGAGGCAAGACTGTAGTCTGCATCTCTATGTGGGCCTCTGATGGAGCATCTCTAAACTCCTTCAGGTAGTTCTTTGCTGCATGCTCCCTTGTCTGGCCACTCCTATGGTGTCATATTTGGAGATAGTCCAAGAATAGTGTAAAGAGACAGCTGCCAATTGGAAGCAGGGAAGGAATGATCAGTATTATTTTCAGTATAGATCTATCATCTAACCCCTGCTCACCATCTTCACTACTACCACCTAGTTCCAGCTGCCACCCTTTCTCACCTATTACAACTGCTCCTTGACTGATCTCCTTGCTTCTCCCATCAACCCCTGCAGTCTATTTTCAACACAGTAGCTAGGGCAATCCTTTTCAAAACCCAAGACAGCTTTTGTTATTCTTTCATTCAAAATCCTCATATAGCTTTACATCTTATTCAAAAAGAAATCCACCCCACAGTACTTCTCTGATTTCACATCCTACAAGTTTTCCACATGCTAGCAAGATAATGCTCAAAATCCTTCAAGCTAGGATTTAACAATACATGAACTGAGAACTTCCAGATGAACAAGCTGGATTTTAAAAGGGCAGAGGAACCAGAAATCAAATTGCCAACATCCATTAGATCATATAGAAAGCAAGGAATTCCAAAAAAATCTATTTCTGCTTCATTGGCTACATTGAAGTCTTTAACTGTGTGAATCACAACAAACTGGAAAATTCTTCAAGAGATGGGAATACTAGACTACCTTACCTACCTCCTGAGAAACCTGTACGCAAGTCAAGAGGCAACAGTGAGAACCAGACATGGAACAATGAATTGATTCAAAATTGGGAAAGGAGTGCGTCAAGGCTGTGTATTGTCACTCTGCTTATTTAACTTATATGTAGAGGACATCATGAGAAATGCCAGGTTGGATGAAATTCAAGCTGGAATCAAGATTGCTGGGAGAAATGTCAATAACCTCAGAAATGCAGATGACACCACCCTAATGTCAGAAAGTGAAGAGGAACTAAAGAACTTCTTGATGAAGGTGAAAGAGGAGAGTGAAATAGCTGGCTTAAAACTCAACAATCAGAAAACTAAGATCATGGCATCTGGTCCCATCACTTCATGGCAAATAGATGGGGAAACAATGGAAACAGTGACAGATTTTATTTTCTTGGGCTCCAAAATCACTGTAGATGGTGACTGCAGCCATGAAATTAAAAGATGCTTGCTCCTTGGGAAAAAAGCTATGACAAACCTAGACGGTGTATTAAAAGGCAGAGACAGCACTTTGCTGACAAAGATCCATCTAGTCATATTTGTGTATATGTATGACTGAATTGCTTTGCTGTACAACTGAAACTATCACAACATTGGTAATCAACTATACTTCAACATAAAATAAAAAGTTTGATAAAAGAACGAAAAAATAGTCTTCTTGAATAAATGGAGAGTTATATCTTGTTCTAAAGGAAGATTCAATACTGGAAATGTGGAGGTTCTCCCTAAATTAATTTTTACAATCTAATCTCAGTCAGAGTCCCAAGTGAATTTTTAAAACTAAATGCAAAATAATTATAAATATTATTTGAAAAAATAAATATGAAAGAATAACCAGGAAATTTAAAAAAAATGAGGTAGAAATTTATAATATAAATCACAGTTATTAATACAGGGTAATACTGTAGGAATAAATAGAGCTAACGGAAAGCACAGATTAGAAAGTCCAAAATTAGACTCAGCTACATATGATAATTTAGTGAATAATGAAGAGAGCAGTTAATATCTTCTCTAATAGATATCTTGGGCATAGACTATAAGCTAGAGAACAGTCGCTGTTTGGTGACTCTGGGGTGCTAAAGGCAAGCTTTGTTCCTTGTGTGATGGTGGGCAGACAGGCTTTTCCTTTGGTGCTCACAGACATTAAACCAGAATGTAGGGGCCCTCCTTTACTTGGGACGCCATCCAAGTAAACCTAGGAGGCAAGACTGTAGTCTGCATCTCTATGTGGGCCTCTGATGGAGCATCTCTAAACTCCTTCAGGTAGTTCTTTGCTGCATGCTCCCTTGTCTGGCCACTCCTATGGTGTCATATTTGGAGATAGTCCAAGAATAGTGTAAAGAGACAGCTGCCAATTGGAAGCAGGGAAGGAATGATCAGTATTATTTTCAGTATAGATCTATCATCTAACCCCTGCTCACCATCTTCACTACTACCACCTAGTTCCAGCTGCCACCCTTTCTCACCTATTACAACTGCTCCTTGACTGATCTCCTTGCTTCTCCCATCAACCCCTGCAGTCTATTTTCAACACAGTAGCTAGGGCAATCCTTTTCAAAACCCAAGACAGCTTTTGTTATTCTTTCATTCAAAATCCTCATATAGCTTTACATCTTATTCAAAAAGAAATCCACCCCACAGTACTTCTCTGATTTCACATCCTACAAGTTTTCCACATGCTAGCAAGATAATGCTCAAAATCCTTCAAGCTAGGATTTAACAATACATGAACTGAGAACTTCCAGATGAACAAGCTGGATTTTAAAAGGGCAGAGGAACCAGAAATCAAATTGCCAACATCCATTAGATCATATAGAAAGCAAGGAATTCCAAAAAAATCTATTTCTGCTTCATTGGCTACATTGAAGTCTTTAACTGTGTGAATCACAACAAACTGGAAAATTCTTCAAGAGATGGGAATACTAGACTACCTTACCTACCTCCTGAGAAACCTGTACGCAAGTCAAGAGGCAACAGTGAGAACCAGACATGGAACAATGAATTGATTCAAAATTGGGAAAGGAGTGCGTCAAGGCTGTGTATTGTCACTCTGCTTATTTAACTTATATGTAGAGGACATCATGAGAAATGCCAGGTTGGATGAAATTCAAGCTGGAATCAAGATTGCTGGGAGAAATGTCAATAACCTCAGAAATGCAGATGACACCACCCTAATGTCAGAAAGTGAAGAGGAACTAAAGAACTTCTTGATGAAGGTGAAAGAGGAGAGTGAAATAGCTGGCTTAAAACTCAACAATCAGAAAACTAAGATCATGGCATCTGGTCCCATCACTTCATGGCAAATAGATGGGGAAACAATGGAAACAGTGACAGATTTTATTTTCTTGGGCTCCAAAATCACTGTAGATGGTGACTGCAGCCATGAAATTAAAAGATGCTTGCTCCTTGGGAAAAAAGCTATGACAAACCTAGACGGTGTATTAAAAGGCAGAGACAGCACTTTGCTGACAAAGATCCATCTAGTCAAAGCTATGGTTTTGCCAGTGGTCATGTATGGATGTGAGAGTTGGACCATTAAGAAAGCTAAGCACCAAAGAATTGATGCTTTCAAACTGTGGTGCTGGAGAAGACTCTTGAGAGTCCCTTGGACAGCAAGGAGATCAAACCAGTCAAACCTAAAGGAAATCAGTCCTGAATATTCATTTGAAGGACTGATGCTGAAGCTGAAACTCCAATACTTTGGCCACCTGATGCAGAGCCAACTCATTGGAAAAGACCCTGATGCTGGGAAATACTGAGGGCATGAGAAGAAGGAAGCGACAGAGGATGAGAGGTTGTATGCTATCACCAACTCAATGGACAAAAGTTTGAGCAAACTCCGGGTGGTAGTGAAGGACAGGGAAGCCTGGTGTCCCGGTCCATGGGGTTGCAAAGACTCAAACAAGTCTGAGTGGCTGAACGACATATTAAGACCAGGATTCCTATATTTTTCTAAATAGTATATATCTGGAACAATATAATGAATATATTAAAAATTAATGAAACAGTAGCCTACATTTTATTGAAGCTATGTAGTTATTTAGTATTTCATACCATTAAGAAGTTTACTAGTTCATTTTAATAAACATTTATTGCCATGCCTATGGTATGTTACTAAGTCCTGAGGATTCTTTTCTTTGCTAACTATACTTAAAAAACTGTATTCAGTTTGGGACATCACAACATAATAGAAAGAATGAACTGGAACTGATTGAAGGAAGAAAAACAAGAATCTTTCTAGTAAGAGAACTAAAAGTCATGAACTTGGGGCAAGATAAAGGTATAGATGAGAGCTGATTATCTTCTTCAAGTATTAAAGGCTCATAATGTGGAAGAAAAATTATGCTTGTTTTATTTGAATGCAGGAGGTAAAATGAGAGTGAATGGGGAGGAGTTATGGAGAGACAGAATTAAATTCAGAATAAAAAAATAACTTTCCAAGAGAAAATTTCAGAGATGGAATGGACTGTCTTGGGGTCCAGACATTCTTGGTAATGTACTGTTGGAAAATGTTAAGTCACAGGTAAGTAAGTCCACCTAAGTAATGTTAAGGTCCCTTTACATGATATGGCATGACTCTGATACTTACTTCAACTTTTCCTTTTTCTTAACAGATATATTAGTATAACCTTTATTTTTAATGGAAGATGATTGAATGTGAAAACATAAACCAACATGACATAATTAAAGAACTGGTGAGTCAAAACCAGATTTCTTTTCAACTATATTTGTAAGAATGCTAAATGAAACGTTTTTACACTTCTCTCTGGAGTTTATCTAAAGATTTCTTCTATGATCTTTGGAAGTAGAGAAAAACCATATATGTGGTACAGCTTTTCTCCTTGTGAGTCAAAATGTCATCAGTAAAACACAGTTTATAATTTCTAATATCAAAAATAATTTATTATCTTAAAAAGGTAATAACCCAATTTCTTTTTTGAAAACAGTGTTTATGCAATGGTTTGTCTTATGACATGATTGGACAAGAAGGATCAGATACTTCAAAACTGGAAATGTTTTTCTCAGGGTATCCTCGTATAGTTGGATTGTCATTATTTCCTAACTTAACAAGTCTCACAATTGTTGCTCAGGATATAAAAGAAATTTCAGGACTAGAAACTTGTTTACAGCTTAAAGAACTTTGGATTGCCGAATGCTGCATAGAGGTAAGTCTAAACCGAACATGAAGTATTTGTACTAAATTATTTGGCTTTGGTAAATAATTCATTGAAGTATATGCTTAAGGCATGGATCAAAACAGATAAATTCATACATGATGAATTAAACCCTTTACCCAGTAAAACAAAAGAAACATTTAAATGGGCAAAATATAAAAATAGATATATACAAAGGAGAAAATAGAAATAACTGAAAAACAGACACATTCTACTTTTTAATAATCAAATCAGATTAAGTAATACCCAGTATTGCTTCATAGTAAAACTGGTTTCGGAGAAGGTGATGGCACCCCACTCCAGTACTCTTGCCTGGAAAATCCCATGGATGGAGGAGCCTGGTGGGCTGCAGTCCATGGGGTCTTGAAGAGTTGGACACAACTGAGCGACTTCACTTTCACTTTTCATTTTCATGCACTGGAGAAGGAAATGGCAACCCACTCCAGTGTTCTTGCCTGGAGAACCCCAGGGACGGCAGAGCCTGGTGGGCTGCCATCTATGGGGTCTCACAGAGTCGGACACGACTGAAGTGACAGCAGCAGCAGCAGCAGCAAAACTGGTTTAACACTATTGGTTGTGTGAAAATTATAACATCTGTATTGAAAAGCCATATTGCAAAATAAATCAAGAGCCAGAGATAGGTATATACCTTTTAACTCAGAAATCCCTATTCTAAAATTTTATCCTAGAGAAGTAATTAAAAGCAGAAAACTCTATACATAAAGTTATTTGTTGTAATATTATTTATAGTAGTTAAAAATTTGAAACAAATAATCATATAAGATTATTTCTAAGAAAATTATTATAAACATGGAATATTTTGTAAATACTGTAATTTGAAAGATTATAAGAACATTTTTTAGATGGCTTTAAGTTTAAAAAATCCCACAAAATTGTGTAGGTATTATGATTATAACCATATAAAATAGGTATCAAACTGATAAAAATTTAGAGAATATGAAAATTGAAAATAGTTGTATTTAAGTAGAGCAATTTATGATTTTTAATTTCAGTTCATTTTGCTGGGTATTGATTTTGCAGTCTATTCTGAAAATGTGATTTTTAAAGGAAAATGTACTTAAAATGTACCTTATTGAAAGGATTAATAAAACAAATATTCAGTCTCTTTTTTTTTTTTACAGAAAATTGGAGGTCTTCAAGAATGCAGAAGTTTAGAAAAGCTGTACTTATATTATAATAAAATTTCTAAAATGGAAAATTTAGAGAAATTATCCAGATTGGAGGTTCTTTGGCTGAACCACAATGCAATTAAATATATTGAGGTAAGATTATTTCAGTGATTTATATTTAAAGTCAGTCAGATATGCAGATGACACCACCCTTATGGCAGAAAGTGAAGAGGAACTAAAAAGCCTCTTGATGAAAGTGAAAGAGGAGAGTGGAAAAAGTTGGCTTAAAGCTCAGCATTCAGAAAATGAAGATCATGGCATCTGGTCCCATCACTTCATGGGAAATAGATGGGTAAACAGTGGAAACAGTGTCAGACTTTATGTTTTTGGGCTCCAAAATCACTGCAGTTGGTGACTGCAGCCATGAAATTAAAAGACGCTTACTCCTTGGAAGAAAAGTTATGACCAACCTAGATGGCATATTAAAAAGCAGAGATGTTACTTTGTCAACAAAGGTCCGTCTAGTCAAGGCTATGGTTTTTCCTGTGGTCATGTATGGATGTGAGAGTTGGACTGTGAAGAAAGCTGAGCACTAAAGAATTGATGCTTTTGAACTGTGGTGTTGGAGAATACTCTTGAGAGTCCCTTGGACTGCAAGGAGGTCCAAGCAGTCCATCCTAAAGGAGATCAGTCTTGGGTGTTCATTGGAAGGACTGATGCTAAAGCTGAAACTCCAGTACTTTGGCCACCTGATGGGAAGAGTTTACTCATTGGAAAAGACCCTGATGCTGGGAGGGATTAGGGGCAGGAAGAGAAGGGGACAACAGAGGATGAGATGGCTGGATGGCATTGCCGACTTGATGGACATGAGTTTAAGTGAACTCCGGGAGTTGGTGATGGACAGGGAGGCCTGGCGTGCTGCCATTCATGGGGTCGCAAAGAGTTGGATAGGACTGAGCAACTGAACTGACTGACTGACTGACTCTTGTAGAGCTTAACCAGTGTCCAAGAAATATTAATGACTCATTTAATTATTGTTGAGAACTAATGCATATATAGCATATTATAACATATAGAGAACCTCATATGCATAGTTTTCTTTATTCCTTACACCATGTCTGGGAGGCAAGATGTTAATTCTTCTTTGAGGGTTAAAAATAAAAAGGAGGTTTGGAGAAGTTTTATATATAACTTGCTCTCTATGTATTCTTGTTCCTCCTCCTCCTCTTTTCCTCTCTACTCTGCTCCCTGTTCCCTTCTCCTTTGCTAATTCTCTCCAGCTTCCAGAGAACAAGGTAGGCTGCACTGAGTTCTAAGCTTGTAAAGTAAACAGTACCCAGTGCTTAAAACACCAGGAGAGCTAACCAGCTTGCTCAGATGACTTATAAACATAGATTTTAATGATTTCTTCTAAATCATATGTTGCCTAAACTTTTAGGGCTTGCAAACTTTGAAGAATTTAAGAGATCTCAACCTTGCTGGAAATCTAATAAGCAGCATTGGTATGTATAGTTTCATTTGAAATACGATAATGTTACAGTAATTTTTTGTTAGTATAAAAAGTACAGTCTTAGATTTCTTTCTTTTAGACTTTTTGTATGATATCTTTACAAAGTATTTATAAATCTATAGTTAAAGGATATGGAAATACTACCCATTGATCAGTGGTTACTAATTGTGAGATGTTACTGTTAGGAAAAGATGGTCATATACAACTCCGAAACATGACAAGATACAAATGAGGTAAAATGAGAAATTTAATTTTTTTCTCATCTTGTTTTTTTAAATTAAAGGTCAATGTCTTGATCCCAGTGAGCAACTAGAAAGATTAAACCTTTCTGGTAACCAAATATGTTCTTTCAAGGTATGTTTAAGTGGAATAATTTATTTTTATTTATCAATCTGAATCATGAGCCATCTTATTGCAGTAAATGGACTAAATATTCCCCTCTTAAAGAATAATTTAATTGTTTTGGGCTACCGAATACTTCCACAAATTTTCGCATCATCTGATAAATTGGCGCTAATGATCTGACACTATTAAAACCAAAAAAATAACTATTCAGTTGGTTTTTAGGATACTACTTTCTCTTAGTTTATCTCCCACCTTTCTGGGTATACCTCTTCAGTTTTCTGGCTTTTCATTCTCTTCTAGCATCTACAAAATGGATTGTCCCAAGTTAGTCCAAGATCTTTTCTCATTTCTATCTGCATTCATTCTCTAATCACTCTAATCATCTTACAACTTTAAATACCTTTATCCACTAATTACTCCTAAATTGGTATCTCTATTTTGCCTAAAAAATGGTAGACATCGCCTATCTTAAGTCAAACTGATTTCCCCTTCACCAAAGCTTCATCTCCTGCAGACTTCTCCATTTCTCTAAAAGGCTTCTCTATTCTTCTGATAACTTAAGCCAAAATCCTTAGAGTCATTCCATGCACCGTATCCAGTCCATCAGCAAATTCTGTTGGCTCTGCCTTCATGTCCAGAGTCTGACCATTTTTTACCTCCTGTATCACTGTTAGCCTGATTCAAGACACCATCTTCTTTTTCTTGCATACTGAAAAAAAAAAAAAACCCTCCTAACAGTTCTCCCTGTGTTTACCCTTCCCTATACTCAGTCTGTTCTTTACATAGCATCTTGCCCCTTTAAATATATGTCAGATCAAATCACTTCTGCTCAAAAACCCATCCTTGGTTTCTCATCTCTTTCAGAGTAAAAGCCAATTTTTAACAATGGCCCATCAGATTCTATATAATCTAACTTCCCCACTGTCTCTTTGACTACAGCTTCTATCACTCTCCCCTATGTTTACATCATTCTAGCCTCTTTGGTCTCTTCACTGTTCCTTAAATATATCTAAGACAGTCACCATAGAGCCTTTGCACTTGCTGGCATATTCTTCCCCCATATATCTTCATGGGCTTCCCTTGTAGCTCAATTGGTAAAGAGTCTGACTGCCGTGCAAGAGATCTGGGTTCAGTCCCTGGGTTGGAAAGATCCCCTGGAGAAGGAAATGGCAACCCACTCTGATATTCTTGCCTGGAGAATCCCATGGACAGAGGAGCCTGGCAGGAGGCTACCATATATCGGGTCGCAAGAGTTGGACACGACTGAGCGACTAAGCGCACAGCATGCTCACATATATCTTCATAGCTCATCTCATTTCTTTCCAGACTTTATTCGAATGTTATGTTCTTAGCTATGCTTTTCTTGCCTAATTTAAATAAAATAGCAACAATCCCCTACTACCCTCTCCCAACTGGAAGCATTCCCATCATTTTTCCCTTGTTCTATTTTTCCTATTGGAACTTATCCAGAAAGCTTACTAGAATACAAGCTCCATGAGTACAGGAACTCACCTGTTTTATTTACTGCTATATCCACAATACTTAAAGCAGTATTTGACTTGTAATAAACCTCAATAAACATTTGTGAGGCACATAAATGAGAGAGAAAAAAACAAATAAGAAGGCAACGTTTATGGCATATAGTGTGGGTAAAAATATATAGCATTCATAATTTTGACAGTGTCAGAATGAGGCACATATTCAAACATTTCCTCTAGGTAATACTGAAGAAAGGTGGGCAGATTTAGTATGTAAATAATTCTGAATTGATCAATATTAAAGTAGGCATTCTTTTCCTCAAAAAAGATTATAGAACACCAAAAAGCTATAGAATGAGGCAGAATGTTTGAAGTGAAAGTTGCTCAGTTGTGTCCGACTCTTTACCACTGCCCACAAGGTTCTGTCCATGGAATTCTCCAGGCAAGAATACTGGAGTGGGTTGCCATGCTCTTCTCCAGGGGCTCTTCCTGACCCAGGGATTGAACCCAGGTTTCCCGCAATGCAGGCAGATTCTTTACTGTGAGGCAGAATGTTATAAGCACCTTAAAAGAAATTTAAATAAAATTTAATTTTATTGGTAAAATTAAAGAGGAAATATTTGATGTGAACATTGAAGGGCTGACAGAATTTCAACAGGCAATGTAGGGAGAATCTTCTGCAACATAGTTGGAAGTAGGCATTCCAAAGATGAGAAGAACCATTTGCAGAAAGAAGTGGAGGTAGGAAATCAAGGGGTTTGTTTGTAGTAACAGCAGCAACAGAAGAGGGAGCTATGAAACATGTATTCAAAATGTATATATGTATACACTTAAATATTACCTACACTGATTTGTTACCTTAAATATTACCTAAAGTTAGATGACTCTAGAGTCTATGAAAGCACAACATCTCACTGAAAATTAGTGGTATGGTACCTGGTACAGATGGAAAAGGGCATACAAATTTTTTCGTCACCACCAAGATAGTATCTTTTAAGGGTGACTGGAAAGGTTAGACATAAAAACTCAGAATAGTAGTATTTCAGGAACATTCCTAGTATGAGAATAGTAAAAGTTGCTGTGAGTTATGCTCAATGTTTTGCTCTGTAGGTAATATTTAAGCTAACAAATGAGACATGAACAGGAGTTACCTAAGGAAAGAGCATTCCAAGCAAAGGTGTGCAGGACCTAGGTGGTGGAAAGATGGTGGCAAATTAAAAAACTAGAAATCCTCTGTCTGGAGCAGAGCGAGGGAGAGAGTATGAGTTGGCGCTGAATAAGATGAGTGCAGAATGCTGGGAGGATGAGGTATCACTCTGCCAAGAAGCTATATGGAAGCTTGTCTCACCCTGGCCTGCCATGGCAGCCTTGTGGCGAAGAGCAGAGGCTGCACAGCCAGGAAGACCTGTCATTTCTAGCCCTGCCACAAACCAGGGGCTGTGCAATACAATGGTAATGTGATGCTGAAGTGACATAATAATATAAAGTTCTTAGAATAAAGACTGAACATCACTCAATAGATAGGCTATTTTATTATTACCCTCACTGTTATAATGTTAACCTATTTCAGTCTCCTCACCAAAAGAATTGGATTAAATAGGACTATTGTGAAGATTCACTGTATGGCATAAAATTAAAAAGGCTATCTATGATAGTGGCGGCTACTTCTCAAAAAAAACACTGAGCATAACTCACAGAAACTTTTACTACTCTCATACTAGGAATGTTCCTGAAATACAACTGAATATTCTGAATTTTTATGTCTAACCTTTCCAGTCACTCTTAAAAGATACTATCTTGGTGGTGATGAAAGTCTGTGTGCCATTTTCCATCTCTACTAGGCACCATACCACTAATTATCAGTGAGATGTTGTGCTTTCATAGACTCCAGTGTCATCTAACTTTAGAGTGTAGGTGGAGGATTCCTGCGTAAGACTTCCAAGTTCATACCCACCATAGCTTAGACTAATGGTCAGATGCAATCCAGCCACACAGAAAACGGTATCTTCATACTTCAGAACTACCAATGGTTTACCTTCCTTGCCCTGCAGAATTTGGCCAAATAATTCTCTGCACAAGTCTATCCAGCAGTCTCCTTTCTAGAGGAACACTGCTTAGTGCTACTCCTGGGCTATGGGCCTAGCCATAGCCTCAGGTCCAGCCAGGGAGCCAAGTTCTTACTTGTCCATAGATAGCTGGGACACACACTGTCCACCTCCTCCTTACTGTTGATTCTGGCAGCCTGAATTCATTACTTGCTTCCTGATTCCATTTGTACTTTATCTTCTAAATTAAAACCTCCTGATTCTTGCCTTGGATTTCCTTTAATTCTGATTCTGAGTCTCCTAACTAGCATTGCATTCCATCAAGTCAAGCTCTACCATCATACCCTCCTACCCCAGATCCCCTAGTAATATTATTATTGAGAAAGATGCGAGGATGTCTTAGAGATTGGTGGAAAGTAATATGTTGAAGTGATTTAGATGAATAAATGTTATTCTCTAGTGAAAAAGATGCTAAATACTTGAAAAATGGATCAATAATTAAGCAACAGACTCTGTTTCCATGCATTTAAATGTAAAAGGCCAAAGAGTATTTACTAAATCATGTATTCCATATGATTTTAACTTCAAGGTAAAAGATGTAATTACATTACCAACCCCTACCCTTCCAGAGTCTGTGAGAAAAATGAGGGCCTTGGGAGAAAGCTAGATTTCAATTGCCCTTAATAGGCAGAAATGGAATTTATAGAAACAGCCTCAAACCGAAAGAAAACCTAAAATTCAGGATCTCAGTGGTAATTATGATAGAACAGAGGTGCCATTGTCTTTGGTGATAATCGCAGACCTGGAGGAGGCTGAGGAAAAGAGTGAGTGGTGATCGGTGTGGGGAGGTTGATAAAGCTTGTAGGAGATCCGCACCCTTGATACTGCTGGGCATTTGTTGGCAAAGGCGCTGTGTGCAGAGAGGGAATGGGGTCTGAAGGAATAGATGAGCTCCAAGATTTCATGTGGAATACGTGATTTAGTAAATACTCTTTGTCCTTTTACATTTAAAATGCATGGAAACAAAGTCTGCTGTTTAATTACTGATCCATTTTTCAAGTATTTAGCACCTTTTTCACTAGAGAATAACATTTATTCATCTAAATCACTTCCACATATTAAGGTACCTAATTAAAATGCATTAATTAAATTATGGGTGATCTTAAGAATTCAAATGCCTTTTTTAGAAATGGACAGTTGAAATTAATTGATTTGTTACTGTTCTAGGACCTTACTAACTTAACCAGGCTACGCCACTTAAAGGATTTATGTCTGAATGATCCTCAGTATAAAACCAATCCAGTTTGTCTGCTGTGTAATTATTCCACACATGTGTTATATCATTTGCCTTACCTTCAAAGACTTGATACGTTTGATGTGTCACCAAAGCAGATCAAGGAACTGGCAGATGTAAGTGTATCCCTAATCAAGTATCTGTGGCTTAAGTTTAATTAACTGCTCTTTCTGGCTATGCCAGAGCGTGGTAGGTAGTATTATTTTGTCAGTGTTGTCACCAATTCTACTTTTGCCCGGTGAGCTGGATATTTCACATAAATGCATATAAATAATAATAATATTAGGACTAGAACCTCAATTTTGATGACAATACGGGAAGGTAAAATAATAGAAAAACATTTATAACTTACATAAAACTTAAAGAAGAAAATCTGAAAAATTATCATTGGTGCTGAGAATATAAGAAAATTAATAAAGTAGAAAGGAAACCAGTAACTTCCTCTCATTTGGAATGTTATATATCAAAATTAGAAAATACCCATGGTTGATGGTAGTATGCCAGGATTAGGTAGATTTTAATCTGATTGAAGATGGTTTGGGGGTCTCTGTAAGTATAAGTGGATCCACTCACACTGGCAAAATCTTGAAGATGTCCAAAATTTGAAGATAACCGAAATCTAGAAGAAAGCCTTTCCTGGGCTGTCACTGATGGTGACTCTCCCAGTAAAGGGGCTACTTTGACATGGTACTAAAAGCTTTGTAATTTGAGAATAGAGTTCATAGGAATTTACCATGTTTATTAATATTCTTTCCACATTATATTTCTACTTCTCCTTCCAGTCCATTGAGTCCCATTTGTTCATTTAGTTAACCATTCAATAAACAGTTTATGAGTATCTAGAATGTGCCAAGCATGTGGATGCCCCTACATAAAGCCCTTCCATCCTTTCCTTGTGGTTCATCCATTATCTCAACACAGATGAAGAATGTCTTTACCCATTTATCTTGTTTCTCTTCTCTTGTTAGCCTGAGGATTTATTGTCAAGTTCCTTTCTTTCCTCTCTTTTCAAAACTGAGATTATCCTCTCTCCCATCCCAATCTAAGAAGTGAGCTGTCTAGTAATATTGAGCAAAGAGCTAGAGAGTTATTGTCTACTAGCAGAGGTTCTGGAGAAGGCAGTGGCAACCCACTCTAGTACTCTTGCCTGGAAAACCCCATGGATGGAGGAGCCTGGTAGGCTGCAGTCCATGGGGTTTCGAAGAGTCAAACACAACTGAGCGACTTCACTTTCACTTTTCACTTTCTTGCGTTGGAGAAGGAAATGGCAACCCACTCCAGCGTTCTTGCCTGGAGAATCCCAGGGATGGCAGAGCCTGGTGGGCTGCCATCTATGGGGTTGCACAGTTGGACACGACTGAAGCGACTTAGCAATAGCAGCACCAGAGGTTCAGAGTCATTGGAGGGTCAGGTAGGAATGTCTTCTCTAACAGTGTTAAGTCAAAAATAATTACAAAACTTCTCAGTGACACCATATTTTTGAAATTTCCATTATCATCTCTGTGGTTTTTAATCACACACTTTCTAAAAGGTGAGCAGGATGAATGCGCTTCACTAAACTACTTGTCTGATTAATTTATCTAACAAATATTTAACACCTATTAGACACTGAGATGGAGAAGGCAATGGCACCCCACTCCAATACTCTTGCCTGGAAAATCCCATGGATGGAGGAGCCTGGTAGGCTGCAGTCCATGGGGTCGCTAAGAGTCAGACACGACTTAGCAACTTCACTTTCACTTTTCACTTTCATGTATTGGAGAAGGAGATGGCATCCCACTCCAGTGTTCTTGCCTGGAGAATCCCAGGGATGGGGAAGCCTGGTGGGCTGCCACCTATGGGGTCGCACAGAGTTGGACACGACTGAAGTGACTTAGCAGCAGCAGCAGCAGCAGCAGCAGACACTGAGACACAGGTCAAGGCACTAGAAATAAAATGACCAAAATAGATAAAACCCCTGCCTCCGTATGGAGTTTATATTCTAGTGAGAGAAGACAGATAATAAGGACTAAATGAGTAAAAAACTAGTATGTCAGATGGTGATAAATGCTACGGAGAACAACAGGGTGAAGGGAACAAGATTGTTGGTAGGCGAAGAGGAAGGTCTATTGGCTCTTTTATATAGAATTGTTGGGAAATGATTTATTCAGGCAACATTTGAGCAGAGAACTGAGGAAGTAAGGGGGCAAGCTCTTCAGGGATCAGTAAGAACAAAGACCTTAAGCAGGAGCATGCCTCTCATATTTTAAGAACAACAAGGAGGCTAGTCTGGCTGGAGCTGAGCAAATAAAGAGAGAAAGAGATGAATACAGGAGTGGCAGGGTGGGCGGTGGGGGGCAAACCATGTAAGACTGAAGAATGGTGTAAGAACTTTGGCTTTTACTTTCAGTGATATGAGGCCACTGGAAAGTTTTGAGAGGAGGTGAAATAAGATGCCTTATGTTTTAAAATGTTAGTCACTCAGTCATGTCCAACTCTGTGACCTCATGGACTGTAGGCTGCCATGAAATTCTCCAGGCAAGAATACTGGAGTGGGTAGCCATTCCTTTTTCCAGGGGATCATCCCAACCCAGGGATCAAACCCTGGTCTCCCACACTACAGACAGATTCTTTACTGCCTGAGCCACCAGAGAAGCAAAGTGATCTATTTGTGGATAATGAATTAAGAATAGAAGATTCTAGGGAAAAGGTGAAAGCAGAGAGACCAGTTAGGTTCCAGAAACTTGAATGAGATGTTGATGGTTTGATACAGGACACTATAGAGAAGGTAGTAAAAATTAATCAAATTGTGGTAGTAGTTAGAAGGTGGAACCCATCTGGATTTGCTGACAGACTGAATTTGAAGTATAGAGGAACAAAGTAGAGAATAATTCCAAGCAACTGGCCCAAGCAACTGAAGGAAAAGGAGCTGCTATTTGATGAGATAAGGAAGAGTATGGGAGGAGTACATTTAGAAGGAAGAATCACAGTTTAATTTTAAGCACAGAAAGTATGAATAATCTTTTGAACATCTGAGATAGATATGAGTCTATTTAATAGAGTCGCCCAGGTTAGAGATATAAATATGAGAATTGAAAGCAGAAAGATAGTACCAAGCTGAGGACTGGATGAATCACTGAGGGCATGGTGTGGATGGGGAAGTGTGTCACTTGGGTAGGTAGGTCCTGACTTTACTTGCTACTTGTAGGCAAAAAAAAAAAAAAAGCACCGTTTGCCATTTCCTTAGTTAATGATTTTTTTTTCTTCAGTGGCACCCAAGAAACAAACTCTTCTTGGTCAGGAATTTTTATCTGCTAATCATCATCCCAAACAGCTTTCCCCACTCTTAAACTCTCCAATTTTATGAATGCCTTATTTTTTGCACAAGAATTTAATGATTTTGGTTTCATAATTTCATAACATGCATATATTTGTTTCCATTTCATCTTTTATGCCAAATAATTCTGTTGGGATCTTGACTATCCACTCTCTACTAAGTAAATCAGATAACAGTATACAAGCCTTCCAACTTATTTGAGTACAGGTTTCCTAATAAAAAGAAATCTCTTCATTATTTCAGGTAAACAGTTAATATGTTTATTTTCTTCTCAGCTAGTTCTTTTTACTAGTATAATGCATAAGCACCATTTACTTTGTGTATTTCTCTTTTGTATTTTTAAATTTTTTTCTTTTTTAATTTATTTTTAAATTGAAGGATAATTGCTTTATTTTGTTGTTTTTTGTCAAACCTCAACATGAATCAGCCATAGGTATATATGTATCCCTTCCTTTTTGAACCTCCCTCCTATCTCCCTCTCCATCCCACAGAGCCCTAGGTTGATACAGAGCCCCTGTTAAATAATTTCCTGAGCCATATAGCAAATTCCCATTGGCTATCTATTTTACATATGGTAATGTAAGTTTCCATGTTACTCTTTCCATTCATCTCACCCTCTCCTCCCCTCTCCCTATGTCCATTAGTCTATTCTCTATCTCTGTTTGCCCATTGCTGCCCTGTAAATAAGTTCTTCAGTACCTTTCTTCTAGATTCCATACATATGTGTTAGAATACTATATTTATCTTTCTTTTCCTGACTCACTTCATTCTGTACAATAGGTTCTATGTTCATCCACCTCATCAGAACTGACTCAAACATGTTCCTTTTTATGGCTGAGTAATATTCCATTGAGCTCCTCCGGGAGTTGGTGATGGACAGGGAGGCCTGGCGTGCTGCAATTCATGGGGTCGCAAAGAGTCAGACGCGACTGAGCGACTGAACTGAACTGAACTGAATATTCCATTGTGTATATGTACCGCAGCTTTATCCATTCATCTGTCAATAGACGTCTAGGTTGCTTCCATCTTCTAACTATTGTAAATAGTGCTTCAGTGAACAATGAGATACTCGTGTTTTTTTCAATTTTGGTTTCCTCAGGGTTGTTTCCTAGGAGTGGGATTGCTGAGTCATATGGTGGTTTTTATTCCTAGTTTTTTAAGGAATCTCCATACTGTCTTCCATAGTGGCTATATCAGTTTACATTCCCGCCAACAGGGCAAGAGTGTTCCCTTTTCTCCACACCTTCTTCAGCATTTATTGTTTGTAGACTTTTTGATGATGGCCGTTCTGACCTGTTTGAGGAGATATCTCACTGTAGTTTTGAATTGCATGTCTCTAAAAATGAGCGATGTTGAGCACCTATCTTTTCATGTGTTTGTTAGCCATCTGTATGTCTTCTTTGGAGAAATGTCTGTTGTTTAGGTCTTTTTCCCACTTTTTGATTGGGTTGTTTGTTTTTCTGGTATTGAGTTGTATGAGCTGCCNGATGTTGAGCACCTATCTTTTCATGTGTTTGTTAGCCATCTGTATGTCTTCTTTGGAGAAATGTCTGTTGTTTAGGTCTTTTTCCCACTTTTTGATTGGGTTGTTTGTTTTTCTGGTATTGAGTTGTATGAGCTGCCTGTATATTTTGGAAATTGATCCTTTGTCAGTTGTTTTATTTGCCGTCATTTTCTCCCATTCTGAGGGTTATCTTGCTTATCCTTTGCTTGCTTATCCTTTGCTGTGCAAAAGCTTTTACATTTAATCAGGTCCCACTCATTTACTTTTGTTTTTATTTCCATTATTCTAGGAGGTGGGTCATGGAAGATCTTGCTTTGATTTAGGTCATTGAGTGTTCTGCCTATGTTTCCCATTCTGAGGGTTATCTTGCTTATCCTTTGCTTGCTTATCCTTTGCTGTGCAAAAGCTTTTACATTTAATCAGGTCCCACTCATTTACTTTTGTTTTTATTTCCATTATTCTAGGAGGTGGGTCATGGAAGATCTTGCTTTGATTTAGGTCATTGAGTGTTCTGCCTATGTTTTCCTCTTAAGAGTTTTATAGTTTCTGGCCTTACCTTTAGGTCATTAATCCATTTTGAGTTTATCTTTGTGTATGGTGTTAGGAAGTGTTCTAATTTCATTCTTTTACATGTAGCTGTCCAGTTTTCCCAGCACCATTTATTGAAGAGGCTGTCTTTGCCCCATTGTATATTTTTGCCTCCTTTGTAAAAAATAAGGTACCCATAGGTGCATGGGTTTATTTCTGGGCTTTCTATCTGTTCCATCGGTCTGTAGTTCTATTTTTGTGCCAGCACCATACTGTCTTGATGACTGTAGCTTTGTAATATAATCTGAAGTCAGGAAGGTGGATTCCTCTAGCTGCATTCTTCTTTCTCAAGACTTCTTTGGCTATTCGGGGTCTTTTCTGTTTCCATATGAATTTTGAAATTTTTTTATGTAGTTCTGTGAAAAATGCCATTGATAATTTAATAGGGATCACATTGAATCTGTAGATTGCATTTGGTAGTATAGTCATTTTCACAATATTGATTCTTATAGGAACATGGAATATCACTCCCATCTGTTTATGTCATCTTTGATTTCTTTCATCAGTGTCTTAAAATTTTCTGTGTTCAGTTGTTTTCTCTCCTTAGGTAAATTTATTCCTAGATATTTAATTCTTTTTGTTGCAGTGGTGAATGGGATTGATTCCTTAATTTCTCTTTCTGATTTTTCATTGTTAGTATATAGAAATGCAAGTGATTTCTGCATATTGATTTTGTATCCTGCAACTTTGCTAAATTCA
>SJYX01016420.1:39975-113063 GCA_006410675.1 Oreotragus oreotragus | reverse complement strand
TTTTTTTTTTTTTTTTTTTTTTTTTTTATGTTGAAAGAGTTTTACAGCTCAACTGGTAAAGACTCCACCTGCAGTGCAGCAGACTTGGGTTCGATCCCTGGATTGGGAAAGTCCCCAAAGAAGGGAAAGGCTACCCACTTCAGTATTCTGGCCTAGAGAATTCCATAGATGTCCATGGGCTCACAAAGAGTTGGAGATGATAATAGGTGGTATTAACTTTGGGCTTCCTTTGTGACTCAACTAGTAAAGAATCTGCCTGCAGTCTGGGAGATCTGGGTTCAATCCCTAGGTTGGGAAGGTCCTCTGGAGAAGGGAAAGGCTACCCACTCCAGTATTCTGGCCTGGAGAATTCCATGGACTGTATCAAAGAGTCAGACACAACTGAATGACTTTCACTTTAGAAGGATAGGCATTAGCTCTTCTCTAAATGTTTGATAGAGTTCTCCTGTGAAGCCATCTGGTCCTGGGCTTTTGTGTTTTGGGAGATTTTTGATCACAGCTTCAATTTCAGTACTTGTAATTGGGTTGTTCATAATTGACTATGCCAAAGCCTTTGACTGTGTGAATCACAATAAACTGTGGAAAATTCTGAAAGAAATGGGAATACCAGACCACCTGACCAGCCTCTTGAGAAATCTGTATGGAGGTCAGGAAGCAACAGTTAGAACTGGACATGAAACAACAGACTGGTTCCAAATAGGAAAAGGAGTACATCAAGGCTGTATATTGTCACCCTGCTTATCTAACTTATATGCAGAGTACATCATGAGAAACGCTGGGATGGAAGAAGCACAAGCTGGAATCAAGATTGCTGGGAGAAGTATCAATAACCTCAGATATGCAGATGATACCACCCTTATGGCAGAAAGTGAAGAACTAAAGAGCATCTTGATGAAAGTGATAGAGGAGAGTAAAAAAGTAGGCCTAAAACTCAACATTCAGAAAACTAAGAACATGGCATCTGGTCTCATCACTTCATGGCAAATAGATGGGGAAACAGTAGAAACAGTGACAGACTTTATTTTGGGGGACTCAAAAATCATTTCAGATGGTGACTGAAGCCATGAAATTAAAAGATGCTTGCTCCTTGAAAGAAAAGTTATGACCAACCTAGACAGCATATTCAAAAGCAGAAACATTACTTTGCCAACAAAGGTCCATCTAGTCAAATTATGGCTTTTCCAGTAGTCATGTATGGATGTGAGAATTGGACTATAAATACAGCTGAGTGCCGAAGAATTGATGGTTTTGAACTGTGGTGTTGGAGAAGACTCTTGAGAGTCCCTTGGGCAGCAAGGAGATCCAACCAGTCCATCCTAAAGGAAATCAGTCTTAAATATTAATTGGAAGGACTGATGCTGAAGCTGAAACTCCAATACTTTGGTCACTTGATGCAAAGAACTGACTCACTAGAAAAGACCCTGATGCTGGTAAAGATTGAAGGTCGGAGGAGAAGGGAACGACAGAGGCTGAGATTGTTGATTGGCATCACTGACCCAATGGACATGAGTTTGAGTAAACTCCAGGAGTTGGTGATGAACAGGGAGGCCTGGCGTGATGCAGTCCATGGGGTTGGAAGGAGTTGGACATGACTGAGTGACTGAACTGAACAGAACTGATAGGTTTTGAATTGTCTTTTCATTGTCATTTGTTTCTAGAAATTCTTTGATTTCCCTTTTGATTTCTTCAGTAACCTGTTGGTTATTTAGAAATGTGTTGTTTAATCTCCATGTGCTTGTGTTTCTTACAGTTTTTTCTTGTAATTGATATCTAGTCTCATAGCATTGTGGTCAGAGAAGATGCCTGATAAGATTTCAGTTTTCTTGAATTTACTGAGGTTTGATTTGTGACCCAAGATGTGGTCTATCCTGGAGAATATTCCATGTGCACTTGAAAAGAAGGTGTATTCTTCTGCATTTGGATGGAATGTCCTGAAGATAACAGTGAGATCCACTTCATGTAATGTATTATTTAAGACTTGTGTTTTGTTATTAAGTTTCGGTTTTGATGCTCTGTCCATTGGTGTGAGTGGGGTGTTAAAATCTCCTACTATTATTGTGTTACTGTCAATTTCTCCTTTATGTCTGTTAGTGTTTGTCTTATGTATTGAGGTACTCCTATGTTGGGTGCATAGATATTTATGATCCACTTCATGTAATGTATTATTTAAGACTTGTGTTTTGTTATTAAGTTTCGGTTTTGATGCTCTGTCCATTGGTGTGAGTGGGGTGTTAAAATCTCCTACTATTATTGTGTTACTGTCAATTTCTCCTTTATGTCTGTTAGTGTTTGTCTTATGTATTGAGGTACTCCTATGTTGGGTGCATAGATATTTACAATCATGTCTTCCTCTTGGGTTGATTCCTTATCATTACGTAGTGTCCTTCCTTATCTCTTGTAATCTTCTTTATTTTAAGGTCTATTTTGTCTGATATGAGGATTGCNGTCTGTTAGTGTTTGTCTTATGTATTGAGGTGCTCCTATGTTGGGTGCATAGATATTTACAATTGTTATGTCTTCCTCTTGGATTGATCCCTTGATCATTATGTAGTGTCCTTCCTTATCTCTTGTAATCTTCTTGATTTTAAGGTCTATTTTGTCTGATATGAGGATTGCTACTCCAGCTTTCTTTTGCTTCCCATTTGCATGGAATATATTTTTCCATCCTCTCACTTTCAGTCTATATGTGTCTTTAGGTCTGAAGTGGGTTTCTTGTAGACAGCATATATATGGGTCTTGTTTTTGTATCCATTCAGCCAGTCTGTGTCTTTTGGTTGAGGCATTTAATCCATTTACATTTAAAGTAATTATTGATATATATGTTCCTATTGCTATTTTCTTAATTGTTTGGGGTTGATTTTGTAGATCTTTTTTTCTTCTCTTGTATTTCTTGACTATATAAGTCTGTTTGATGTTGTAAAGCTGGTTTGGTGATACTGAATTCTGTTAACTTTTGCTTGTCTGAAAAGATTTTTATTTTTCCACCAATTTTGAATGAAATCCTTGCCAGGTATAGTAATCTTGGTTGCAGATTTTTCCCTTTCAGTACTTTAAATATATCCTGCCACTCCCTTCTGGCCTGCAGAGTTTCTGCTGAAAGATCAGCTGTTAAGCATATGTTGTTTCCCTGGTATGTTACTTGTTGCTTCTCCCTTGTTGCTTTTAATACTCTTTCTTTGAGTTTAGTCTTTGTTAGTTTGATTAGTATGTGTCTTCGTGTGTTTCTCTTTGGGTTTATCCTGTATGGAACTCTTTGTGCCTCTTAGATTTGATTGACTATTTCCTTTTCCATTTGGGGGAATGTTTCAACTATAATCTCTTCAAAAATTTTCTCATGCCCTTTCTTTTTCTCTTCTTCTTCTGAGACCCCTATAATTTGAACGTTAGTGCGTTTGATATTGTCCCAAAGGTCTCTGAGACTATCTTCAGTTCTTGTCATTCTTTGTACTTTATTCTGCTCTTCAGAAGCATGGTGCTCTTTCCACAATTTTATCTTTCAGCTCACTGATTCATTCTTTTGCTTCAGATATTCTATCATTGATTCCTTCTAGAGTATTTTTAATTTCAGTAATTGTTTTGTTTGTCTCTGTATGTTTATTCTTTAATCCTTCTAGTTCTTTGTTAATTGATTCTTGCATTTTCTCCATTTTTTTCAAGGTTTTTGATCATCTTTGCTATCATTTTTCTGAATTCTTTTTCAGATAGTTTGCCTATTTCCTCTTAATTTATTTGGACTTCTGTGTTTCTAGTTTTTTCCTTCATTTGTGTAGTATTTCTCTGCATTTTCATTATATTTTTTTAACTTACTGTGTTTGAGGTCTCCTTTCCCCAGGCTTCAGGTTGAATTCTTTCTTCCTTTTGGTTCCCACTTTCTAGGGTTGGTCCAGTGGCTTGTGTAAGCTTCATATAGGGTGAGATTTGTGCTGAGTTTTTGTTTGTTTGTTTATTTGATTTTTCCTCTGATGAAGACTGAGTGAAGTGGCAATCCTGTCTGCTGATGATTTGGTTTGTGTTTTTCTTTTCTGTCTTCTGGATGAGGCGTCCTGCACAGGGTGCTACTGGTGGTTGGGTGATGCCAGGTCTTGTATTCAGGTGGTTTCCTGTGTGTGGTTTCCTGTGTGTGAGTTCTCACTATTTGATACTCCCTGGTTAGTTCTCTGGTAGTCTAGGGTCTTGGAGGCAGTGCTCCCACTCCAAAGACTCAGGGCTTGATCTCTTCAAGTTCCCCGTATTCCTACCATTGGCCTGCATTCTGCTTTCTCCCACATTGAGTATTCCTGTCTCTGCCCATCAGCTGTTTTTGTTGAAGATGGGATGAAAGAGGGATAGAGTGAAGCCTTAGAAGATGAATGGGGGAACCACATTCTCCAGATCCACCCTCAAGAGCACCTGGGGAGCACTCAGAGCAGGATACCTAGGACTGATATTATGAGGCCAGGAAGCGTAAGACTGGCAGATGATCTTTTAAGCTCCTGCTGCGGTACAAGAGTCCCAGACACTGGGTGCAGGGCCTTTGGTTCTGAGTGTGAAATAGAGAAAGGCTGTGTTATGACAGCACACACAAAATGGCTAGTCTTGAGAGGCTGTGCGAGGAGGGTCAGGAGTTCTACAATAGCTGCACCGCAGCAGGGAGTCCCCAGACCCAGCTCAGGTAGGGGGAAGCATTTACCTAGCAGGCCCTTGGCCTTGTCTGACTTTGGCATTTGCTGCTCAAGATGAATGCTTTAGAAAGGTCCAGCTTGACACTTTGGCATCCCAACTGCCCTCTCTCCCAGTTCTTGAACCTATTATAATACTGAGCTGTCAGCCCTCTCTGACCACAGTCAGACTACTCATAGGGGAAGAAAAAAGGAACTCATCAAAGTTGACCAAAAGCTTGGAAAACTGCATTTGAGATTCTTTGGCGCATTCATGTTCATGCTTTGGTCAGGAGTAAGTAGTCCTGAGCTTGAAGATGATATTTTTATACACGTAAACCTGAAGATTAACAGGGGCCACTAAAAATGGTGTGTAGAGAGCTCTCTAACTGTGCCCTGAATAAGAACTGGAGGTTCACAGGCCAAGGAGGAGTAGCAGTGGAGGAAGGACCACTTACTCAGTCTGCAGGGAGCTCACATTATAATTTGAGAAACCAATAGTATGGTTTGCACACAACCTGGTTTGCCTAAGATGGTCCCAACTTATGTCTCTTATCCCTGTATACTTATTAATAGTGATGTCTATCACTCTAGAAGCTTTCTTCATCCAAAAAAATAAAGACTCACCCTGCTATTATTAATAGTAAGGTATTTGTAAGTGAATATTCTGAAAAGAAGAAGAAATGTTCCAAGGGCTTGGGACAAAGAAGTTGTGCTTCTCAGGATTTAGGGAACCTCAGGATGCCTGGAAAAAAGACTTGCAGCATCCTAGTAAGAGAGGGATTCCAGTGGTCAGAGCTTGTTGGCATGTAACAGACAAGGACTTGACCTTGTCTGGTAGGAGCTAATACAACTGATGCCTAATACCACTGATGACCAACACTTGTGATGCAGGTCTGCCCCACTGAACCTCTGGCTTTCTGTACATTGGTGCCTAACCATTCTCTTGGTCAGTGTAAGAGATAGGAATATGTTGTCCTACAGGCATTCAGTTTATGTACCATCCTTCATGTCTTAAACAAGTTAGCCAGAGTATTGCAGTGTGGGATCTGAGTGGAGGGTGGTGATGAGAGATGGAGGATGGGATGTGTGTACAGCCATTGGTTCTGTGAAGCTGGTTCCTCAGATCTGCTCAGAGCTTATGTGATTTTGATTTGTCTAGACACAGGATAGTTAGGGCTCCCATTGATTAAGGACAAAGTAGAAAGCGAAGTAAGCATTGTTTCACTTAATGCAAATTGAAATGCCCAGGAGGACCGTAAATATATTCTATGGAACCAGAAAGGTCATATCCTGTTCTCTGAGAAAGAGGGGAGGCAGTGAGGCAATAAGTCACATCTCTGTGAGGCATGTCTGAGCAAGCATAGATGGATAATGGAAGAACTAAACCCACTGTGGCTTTCCCTAATGCCTTTTTATTCCATCAGTTGGCATATCAATCAATCAACTAATCAATCCATCAACAAACATATAATGAGGACCTACTGTGGGCCAGCCTTTAGGATGGATAGTAAATATGCAAGCCACGGCTCCTCTTATCAAAGAGCTCCTTGTCCAGCTGGGAAAATGAGTAGACTATGCCAGCCCTTGCCTTCCCCAGCAACTATTTAGCTACAGGCTCAGCCATACTCAGTCCCTAGCCCAGTTCCTACTGGACAGTTAAGGCTGGAGTTAAAGGCTCAGCTCCTCCAGCATACAGGGAAAGCCTGAGATCCAATGTGCTTGGGGCTTACCCCAGACCATTATTTGCCCTTTAATTGAAGACTACTCCCAATTCCTCCTCAGGCACAGTTTGGCCTCAGCTTCCATTTAAGCTTGATAGTTTTTGCAGAGGCAACATGACTTACAGGTACAAGACAATATGTGGGCTTTGGACTCTGGTGATCCTGGTTTGAATCCTGTCTCTGCCACTTTCTAGTTGTGTTGATCCAATAAATAAAACTTTTCTGCTAAAAGGAGATGATAATATGTCACCTGGAGGATGTGAAGAGTGAATGAGGTAACTGGCTATAGAGCTTAAACAGAGAAGGGATCCATCTGATCATAGCTATAAGTGCTGTTAGTAGTGGTAGTAATAGCCAAAATAGTTGTAGTTGTTCTTGCTACAGGGTATGGATTCCTGCTTTAGTGAATAAGGTCTGTTACACGTCTGTGGTCTTTTCACAGTTTGGCCTCAGCTTCCATTTAAGCTTGATAGTTTTTGCAGAGGCAACATGACTTACAGGTACAAGACAATATGTGGGCTTTGGA
Organism: Oreotragus oreotragus; assembly: GCA_006410675.1. Lineage (NCBI taxonomy): Eukaryota > Metazoa > Chordata > Mammalia > Artiodactyla > Bovidae > Oreotragus > Oreotragus oreotragus. The sequence continues at coordinate 106,176 of SJYX01016420.1, read as the reverse complement.
CTCTGGTGATCCTGGTTTGAATCCTGCCTCTGCTACTTTCTAGTTGTGTTGATCCAATAAATAAAAGTTTTCTGCTAAAAGGAGATGATAATATGACACCTGGAGGATGTGAAGAGTGAATGAGGTAACTGGCTGTAGAGCCTAAAGCAGAGAAGGGATCCATCTGATCGTAGCTATAAGTGCTGTTAGTAGTGGTAGTAATAGCCAAAATAGTTGTAGTTGTTCTTGCTACAGAGTATGGATTCCTGCTTTAGTGAATAAGGTCTGTTACACGTCTGTGGTCTTTCCAGCTTCTTCTCATGTGGCTAGATATGTTTTCTTCAGAGGTAGTTTGGTTTTCTCTTCCAAATAGACTGATCAGAACATCAGCTCTGCTCTTGCTTGATGTTAACACAAGCCTTAATCAATCATGAATTCACTGTACCTCCTTAAACATCTTGTTCAGAGCTTCTGGATAACCCAAGTGAGGACCGGCCTCAAAATTGGCATGGTTCTCCTAAAATGGCCCTGGTCTGCTTCTGCATTCTTCCCTCACCTGCTTGTTTCTGTTGCCTTTATTTGTGAANCTGCTCTTGCTTGCTGTTAACACAAGCCTTAATCAATCATGAATTCACTGTACCTCCTTAAACATCTTGTTCAGAGCTTCTGGATAACCCAAGTGAGGACCGGCCTCAAAATTGGCATGGTTCTCCTAAAATGGCCCTGGTCTGCTTCTGCATTCTTCCCTCACCTGCTTGTTTCTGTTGCCTTTATTTGTGAAAAACTCTGACTGAAACGATTCCAGGAAGTCTGTGCTAACTGCTAGGACAGTGGCACAGAAGACCGGGTGATGGCTGCTCCTGGAAAGAAACTGGACAGGAGCAGGATTTCCAAGGACAGGGACTTGCTAAATGCAGATTTGAAATAGTAAATCAAGACAGGATTCTGGTGTGAACAGTGGTCCGGAAGAAAAACAGCACAGCTGACCACAGTGTGTCACAGTGTTTTGGAGGTCACATAAAGATGTTTGGATTTACTCCCAGGCAAAGGAAAGATACTGGCTTTGAAAGTCCATGGGATTTTCAATACAGAGTTGTTTTAAAATAATCAATCTTGTAAGAATACTCTATCCCTTTAGCTTTCCCAGTGCCAGTTAGCTGTCGAGGGCACTTGCCTCCTGTCCCACTGTCCTGTATGCCATTTATCTCCCTGCGTTAATGTCTGCTCGGTCAAGAAGCTCTTCCTCTGCCACTTTCCCTCACCTTCTTTGGAATTTCTTCACTGTTTATTTAATCCACCCTCTAGCAAGGATATTCTCCCTTCACATGTACAGGTATCTATTTTATTTCTTCTTCTCCATTCAACTTTTACAGTAGATTTTTTTCCATTCTCTCTATGAACCAGAGACATCAGACACAGATGATTAAAATTTTATATTATCCTTGCTTTACTGTAGAGAAATAAGATGGCCTGCCACGTCCAATTTGTTAAATTCTATAACTTTTCTTGATTAACTTTTCAGGTTTAGATCATGACCACATTATGTTCTCAATAATTAAAGAAAATCCATTTGGCTTATTTTAGGGAAGATTTCATTCAACTTTACAAACACATTGCATTTTCCAATGTGTTAGTAATTAGGAGACTGGATAGGCTGGAAATTTGATGGAAATTATTTTGGCCCCACTAAAGATATTTGGGCCACAAATCCTGGATCCTGATCTCTCACTTTAGCACCAGACTGCAAGTAAAAATTTGAATATTGCCTCTGAAGGAACCATAACTTCCAAATCCCAAATCAGGACAGAGTCTAAAAGAAACACATTGTTCCTCCTTGTTACTTTTATGGAAGCAAGTTATATTTATTAAACACAGTGATATTTTTAAACTAAAAATAATTAACTGTTGTATAGTATTGAAGCCTCCCTGGGAAATTCTTCCTCAGAGTCACACCTGGAGAGGTATGGATCACTTCTGTATTTGTGAATACTTACACTTTCTCTGGCCATGGAATGTTGGAGTTTCTTGATAGTTTTTCATGTTTCTCTTCTGTCCCCATGCTTTCCTCTTACATGAAGTAATCTTAATCATGCATATGGCTTCAGTTGCCATCTATTTACTGAAATGAGTCATTTATATTTATTAAAAAATTTTTTTTCATGATTTCACTGCATCTTAACACCTCATATGGCACAGATGGGTTGGCAGGTGGGGCATCTCAGAGTGTCAGTCTTGATAATGGAATTTCTCAGAAGCTGGATGAGGGCAGGACAGAGTTCTATATTGTGCCACTCTGAGGGGCTCTCATTCTTATAATAATATCTACAAAGAGCTATAGATTACCTAATTCTAGAGAGTGAACTTCCAGGTGGCTTAGAGGGTAAAGAATCTGCCTGCTGTGTGGGAGACCCTGGTTTGATCCCTGGGTTGTAGAAATATCCTAGAGAAGGAAATGGCAGCCCAATCCGGTATTCTTGCCTGGAGAATTCTATTGACAGAGAAGCCTGGTGGGCTACAGTCCATAGGGTTGCAAAGAGTCAGACATGACTGAGCAACTAACACACAATTCTAGACAGTATAGTCTATGAATAGCTAAGTCCTTTAAAACTCCAAGGCATGTCATTTGCTGAAGACTGAATATTTGTGTCCTCCCAGATTCATGTGTTGAAATCTACATCTTAGTGTTACGGTATTTGGAGATGGAAACTTTGAGAAGTAATGAATTCATGAGAATGGAGTCCTCACGAATGAGCCCTTTTAAAAGAGACTCAAAAATGTCTCCAGACCCTTTCTCCATGTGAGAATATGATGGGGATACAGCCATCTAAGAAAGCAGGCCCTCACCAGACACCAAATCTGTTGACACCTTGATCTTGGACTTCCCAGCCCCCAGAACTGTGAGAAACAAATTTCTGTTGTTTATAAGCCACCTAGTCTATGGTATCTTTTGTTGTTGTTCATTCACTCAGTTGTGTCTGACTCTTTGCAACCCCATAGACTGCAGCACACCAGATTTCCCTGTCCTTTACCATCTCATGGAATTGGCTCAAACTCATGTCCATTGAGTCAGTGATGCCATCCAACCATCTTGTTGTCTGTCATCTCCCTCTCCTCCTGCCTTCAATCTTTCCCAGCATCCGGGTCTTTCCCAGTGAGTCAGCTCTTCACATCATGTGGCCAAGGTATTGGAGCTTTAGCTTCAGCATCAGTCCTTCCAATGAATATTCAGGGTTGATTTCCTTTAGGATTGAACGATTTTATTACCTTGCTGTACAAGGGACTCTTCAGAGTCTTCTCTGGGACCACAGTTGGAAAACATCAGTTCTTCAGTTCTCAGCCTTCTTTATGGCCCAGCTCTCACATGTGTACATGACTACTGGAAAAACAGTAGGTTTGACTATATGAGCCTTTGTTGGCAAAGTAATGTCTCTGCTTTTTCCTATGCTGTCTAGGCTTGTCATAGCTTTTCTTCCAAGGAGCAAGTGTCTTTTAATTTCATGTCTGCAGTCACTTTAAAGTCTGTCAGTGTTTCCATTGTTTCCCCATCTATTTGCCTCGAAGTGATGGGGCTGGATGCCATGATCTTTGCTTATTGAATGTTGAATTTTAAGCCAGTTTCTTCACTCTCTTCTTTGACTTTCATCAATAGGCTCTTTAGTTCCTCTTTGCTTTCTGTTGTAAGGGTGGTGTCATCTGCATATCTTAAGTTATTGATATTTCTCCCAGCAATCTCGATTCCAACTTGTGCTGCATCCAGTCCAGCAGTTTTTTATAGCAGCCAAAATTGACTGTATCACTATTAACATGAAACATGAATATATACTCTAGATTTGAGCAATTCTGTGACCCTGAGAAGATACGCCAACCTACTGGTGGTTAGGTTGTGAGTGTGTGACTTAAACTTGGCCAACAGTATATTCTCATCTGATGCTTTGAATCTTAGAAGAGTGATGCAAAGATGCAAGGTAATAAGGAATGTAACAGTAGAATTGCATGGTAACCACACCCAGGGTGTAATGGCACTGCTACTGAGGGTCCAGCAGCAGCAGCAACATGACCCAGTGGCAGTGTTGTCTGGAAGGGGTGGGAATAGTGGTAGCTGTGCCATTGGTGGTATCTTACCAGACTGATGTGGAGTCATTTTGATTGCGGTTTTTACTGCTACTCTCCTTTGCCTCTTTCCCATTGAGCAAAGCCAGTTCTANACTCTGTGACCCCATGGACTGCAGCAGGCCAGGCTTCCCTGTCCATCACCAACTCCTGGAGCTTACTCAAACTCATGTCCATCAAGTCAGTGATGCCATCCAACCATCTCATCCTGTCAGCCCCTTCTCCTTCTGCCTTCAGTCTTTCCCAGCATTAGGGTCTTTTCTAGTGAGTCAGTTCTTTGCATCAGGTGGCCAAAGTATTGAAGTTTCAGCTTAAGCATCAGTCTTTCCAATGAGTATTCAGGACTGATTTCTTTTAGGATGGACTGGTTGGATCTCCTTGCAGTTCAAGGGACTCTCAAGAGTCTTCTCCAACACCACACTTCAAAAGCATCAATTCTTCGGTGCTCAGCTTTCTTTATAGTCCAACTCTCATATCCGTACATGACTACTGTAAAATGCTGATGATTGCGTTTGTATTTTTGTTTTGTTTTTTGTTTAGATGAGGTGTCCTGCACAGGGTACTACTGGTGGTTGGGTGATCCTGGGTCTTGTATTCAAGTGGTTTCCTTTGTGTGAGTTCTCACTATTTGATACTCCCGAGGGTTAGTTCTGCTAGCAAAGTAATTCTCAAAATTCTCCAAGCCAGGCTTCAATAATACGTGTACTATGAACTTCCAGATTCAAGCTGGATTTAGAAAAGGCAGAGGAACCAGAAATCAAATTGCCAACATCTGTTGGATCATTGAAAAAGTGAGAGAGTTCCAGAAAAACATCTACTCCTGCTTTATTGACTATGCCAAAGCCTTTGACTGTGTGGATCACAACAAACTGTGGAAAATTCTGGACATGGAAAAATAGACTGGTTCCAAATAGGGAAAGGAGTACGTCAAGGCTGTATATTGTCACCTGTTTATTTAACTTGTGTGCAGAGTACTTCATGAGAAATGCTGGACTGGATGAAGCATAAGCTGGAATCGAGATTGCCAGGAGAAATATCAATAGCATCAGATATGTAGATGGTACCACACTTATGGCAGAAGGTGAAGAAGAATTAAAGAGCCTCTTGATGAAAGTGAAAGAGGAGATTGAAAAAGCTGGCTTAAAACTCAACATTCAGAAAACTAAGATCATGGCATCTGGTCCCATCCACTTCATGGCAAATAGATGGGAAAACAGTGGAAATAGTGACAGACTATTTTTGGGAGCTCCAAAATTACTGCAGATGGTGACTGCAGCCATGAAATTAAAAGACGCTTGCTCCTTGGAAGAAAAGTTATGACTAACCTAGACAACATATTAAAATCAGAGACATTACTTTGGCAACAAAGGTCTGTCTAGTCAAAGCTTTAGTATTTCCAGTAGTCATGTATGGATGTGAGAGTTGGACTATAAAGAAAGCTGAGCACTGAAGAATTGATGCTTTTGAAAGGTGGTGTTGGAGAAGACTCTTGAGAGTCCCTTGGACTGCAAGAAGATCCAACCAGTCCATCCTAAAGGAAATCAGTCCTGAATATTCATTGGAAGGACTGATGCTGAAGCTGAAATTCCAATAGTTTGGCCACCTGATGTGAAGAGTTGACTCATTTGAAAAGACCCTGACGCTAGTAAAGATTGAAGGCAGGAGGAGAAAGGGACGACCGAGGATGAGATGGTTGGATGTCATCACCGACTCAATAGACATGAGTTTGAGTAAGCTCCAGGAGTTGGTGATGGACAGGGAAGCCTGGCCTGCTGCAGTCCATGGGGTCACAAAGAGTTGGACACAACTGAGTGACTGAACTGAACTGACCTGAGAGTTAGTTCTCTGGTAGTCTAGGATCTTGGAGTCAGTGCTCCCAGTCCAAAGGCTCAGGGCTTGATCTGTATCCTCCCACTAAACTGTAAATCCCGTGCAGTACTGGGAACATGTCTGATTCACCAGTATGATGTCTTCATCAAATGTGCTATAACGCCCAGTGGCTCAGCTCGTAAAGAATCCACCACACCCACATCAAGAAATCCAAACAGGAAGAAGCTCAAGGTCAAGGAAACTCCCAGGTGCCATGGAAAGAACGGGAGTTTCTGAGGCAGGCTGGCCACCGTTCTCTTAAGAAACCTGAAGTGCTTTCCAAGACTTCTCGAGCCTCCACTTTCTAGTCCGTAAAATGGAGAGAAGGTAGTCATGCCTGCAAAGCTCCTGGCACCTGGTGTATTTCTTAATGGTGGATTTAACCAGTTTATCATGATAAGCATTGATAACTACATGATCCATTGATATTAAGAAATTCAAGATAACTGAATTAGGTTGACAGTTTAGTGACTTGCTCAATCTGAAACAAATTCATTTAAAGCATCATTTTACAAATTTGAAAAAAAACAGGAAATGCTATTTCTTAACCTTAAAAATGAATAATGTTATCTTTTATTCTCTTAAATTTATTTTTTTCAGTTAATCAAATAGGAATAATACATTAGCTTTAGTAGTACTGCTGCATTACCTAAATGATACTATTTGTAAATTGAGTTCTATCTATATTCTCTATGTTGTCATCCTGAAAGTAAATGTAAATATGCCCCACATTTTAAATATTACCCACAGAGAAAATCTTTGAAATTTTATATTTTGCTTATTAAATTTGAGTAGAGAATTCTGTATAACAATTATCATTTCAACTAATATTATTAGTAACTGAGCATGTAAAACTTAAAATTGTTATATAAACACACCACACTCATATAATGCCACTGAGAATTACCTATAATGTTTTGTTTCAGCTAACCTTCTGGGTTTTTTCTCACTTTTAGACCACAGCAATGAAAAAAATAATGTATTACAATATGCGTATAAAAACTGTTCAGAGGCATCTTAATGAAGATCTTGAAAAACTGAATGATCGAAAATGTAAATTACAGAAGTTGCCAGAAGAACGAATAAAATTATTCAACTTTCTGAAAAAAAATGTAAGATAATATCATAAAATTTCAATAGCCATGTCTTAAGAAAACTGGCAGATGGCATTATCTTTTAAGTTTTATATGTATATATAAAATTATACATATACATTAGTACCAAGTTTCAAGTAAGTTTGCCCTGAAAATGTTTTGATTCTAGGTACTTAAATTGGCTTCATTCTGTGCTTAGAAGTCTGCAATTTAAAAAGGGTATAGGCTTATTAATTTACAAAATTTTAAAAATGCTGGGTAACTCAATATGATTCACTGAGTTATAGAGATCTGTGAGACTTATTTCACTGAATTTTTATTAGATACCAGCAGGCTGAGCTCAAAATTCATTTTTTGTCTAAAGAGCTAAAATATTCTTTCACTAACACTATTAAGGTATACAACATGGTGGGAACTTTATAACAAGCAGTACTTTAGTATGTTCATTTTTTATTTAGAATAAATTGAATTTCCTTTAAAAGTGGACTCTGAAAAATGAAGAATTATCTCAAAACAGAATTTTGTATGTATCAGAATTTATTATATATAAAAAGTATAGGAAAATAATGGTTTATTTAAACAGTAGTGTTACGAAAACAGTCACACTACTTGGGAGTAGGAGAATTGAGTCCTTATTTAATACTTTCCTAAAAGCTAATATAATGGGGAAAAAGAATTAAATGTAAAAATAAAATCGTAAAAAAGCAGTAATATATCTGACTGATCTCAGTCTGCCAAATAAGAAAAATACTATAAACTCTAGAAAAACACTAAAAATCATTGAAGACTAGAATTAAGATTTGATTTTAAAAAAATGCTTTTGTACTAAAAAGCATCATTAATGAAAATAAATAATAAATGACAATTTGAAAATTTTTGTTTAGGATAAAGTTGCTCATAAACAAAGCAAAAAGGAAATATCCAGATAGAAAAATTGAACAAATTCCATGAACTTTCATTTTACAATAGAAGAAATAAAAACTGGCTAATAAACATTTGAAAGAAGACCTCAGTCTGACTGTTAATTCCTGTTACAAGCAACCATTTTCGCCTATAAATTTGTCATAGTGTGCCTGGTGAAGATGCATGTGTGCATGCTCAGTCGCTTCTGACTCTTTGCAACCCCATGGACTGTAGCCCACTAGGCTCCTCTGTCCATGGGATTTTTTCAGGCAAGAATACTGGAATGGGTTGTCATTTCCTACTCCAGGGGTTCTTCACAACCCAGGGATTGAACTCGAGTCTCCTGCATCTCCTGCATTGGCAGGCAGATTCTTTACTTCTGGGCCACCTGGGAAGCCCATCTGGTGAAGATGGGTGTGACACTATTACACCACTGATGAGAGTGTAACTGGGTCATATATATTACTCACAGTCTAAAAAATGCTCGTAGCCTTTGACCCAGGAAATCTACTACTAGATTTAGATAAATACTTATATATAAGAATATTCATCACTGTGCTATTAATAATAATAAAAACTGGAAACTACTTAAATGTTTAAATTTAAAAAGAGAGGAAGAATTATTCATTCTTAAGATAGAATGGTATGTAGCCATTAAAAACCAAGTTTTTAAATACATTTAATACTCTTTCAGAAATGAACAAGTTTAAATTCAATTATAGTCAAAAAATATTCTTAAAGTTAAAACATTAACATAATTTAAATTATTTATTTGAATAAAAAAATCACAGGAGAACCAGTATATGGAAATCACTCTTTAACTGCCATTTTCATGTGCAAATGGATATATTAATATGTGAAAAATAATAGCTATAGGTTATATAAACTACAGACAGTTTTATAAAATATGCTTACTTAGTTTTTTAACAACTATATTACAGAGAAGGGAGTAGAGAAACTTAACAAATTAGTCTATTTGTATACACTTCTCTGTGTACAGTACAATTTATCTTGAAATCCATCTTACAAGACGGGTTAGGGTAAGGTCAGTGAGGCACTCACTCTGGGCTCAAAATTTAAGGGAAGGTCCAAAACCTCCATAATCAAGATAAATCTTATACTTTAATATAATACATTCTAAAAATACCAATGAATGCAAAAAACTCCTTTATGAACAAAAAAAATCCAAATTTCAATAGTTATGTTAATAACTATTGTGCAGAGTCATATAGGAGACTGAGGCAAAGAGAAAAATGTGCACTGCTATCCCCATGCTTTTATGTATTTTTATGTTAATCTTCCCCAGAATACCAAAATAGTTGAAAAATTGAGAAGTAGGAGTCGCTAATGGCAAGCCACTCCAGTACTCTTGCCCAGAAAATCCCATGGACAGAGGAGCCTGGTAGGCTGCAGTCCATGGGGTCGCTACGAGTCGGACATGACTGAGCGACTTCACTTTCACTTTTCACTTTCACGCATTGGAGAAGGAAATGGCAACCCACTTCAGTGTTCTTGCCTGGAGAATCCCAGGGATGGGGGAGCTTGGTGGGCTGCCGTCTATGGGGTCGCACAGACTCGGACACAACTGAAGTGACTTAGCAGCAGCAGGAGTGGTAAAAGTCACATTATTTCTAGTTTAGATATTTGCTTTGTATCAAAACCAACATTTCTTATCATTTTACTTTAATAGAAGCTAACTCATCAATAATATTTTCAAATTTACTTCTTTGCTTTTCTTATTTTCAATTGAGAGAACTGCTATGTTTGAAGTAGTTAATATTGTCTTTCATTTGGGCAAGAGAAACTGAGTGACTGAATTTGAACTAAAGTTAGAATCATGTGTTTGCCATGGTTTTATGAAGTTTGACTTGTTTATATCTAGGTTTCTACTTTATTAATTTAAGTTAACTAAATATTTAATAGATTCCACTAATGATTTTGCTCTCTGGCACATTGATTTCAACAGTTGGAACGGGAACTGACTGAACTCAAAGGATCTGGGAAAGGACACAATGATAGATCCAATAACAATAAAGTAACTGAGCTTGAAAAATCAAAAATCTGTGAAACTGTCACAGAAGAACCAAGTCTTCAACAGAAGATAGTGATCAAACTAAATGCCTTGAATGAAAGGGTAACATTCTGGAACAAAAAACTAGATGAGTATGTTTAATGAATTATCTAGTTGTTAAAATTTGAAACAAGAAGAAAAAGAAAGTTCTAGGTCATGAGTTGAGCCCAATTCTCTCCTTCAGGAATGGAAAGAATTACAGTATGAAGTACAACACAAAATGTGTTTCCAGTCCAGTTCTTAGGAGAGATGGGCATCTCTGGTTCAAAGCTAGATTTAGTTTTTTTACAGAAGCAATACTTTACCAGAAACAGTGCATTTCCTTTGAGTGGCTTCTTGTCACACCTAAAAACATTAATCTTCAAACTAAAAAAAATTAATGTTTTTTTAACATTAGCTGCTACTGGTGCAGAAACTCACAAAATAGATGAGACTGGGCAAAGCATATACAAAAGTTGTCTGGAAATATGTAAAAGCAAGCTCAGGTTGAGTATCAACTAGAAACAGAAATCAAGAAGGCTTAGTAAGTACTGTGAGTTTCCTTTTACTTAAGAGGGCACTAAGTGGACAAGTTAGTTAAAATAACAAGTAATACTTTACTGACTTCTTCCTCGGTGCCAAATTCTTTTCTAAGAGTTTTACATATATTTTACATATAATCCTCAAAAAGGCCTATTCGGGTATAAGTACTATCAATAATGTTATTTTCTGAGAAATTGCAGTAGAAAAATGTTCCAATTGTCTAAAATCTGAGAATCATAAATGGTAAAGCCAGGAGAGTCTTCTAACCTTCACTTATTCTGAGGTTAACAAAATTTGAGGTGATTATAATTGTCAAAAATAGAATGTCTTTTGCTTGGTTTAACTGTTAACACCAGGCTTTCTTTATCCACTGATGAAAGCCTTATATTTTGACATCAACTTAGAAGAAGCTATCATGAATTTTAATGTTGTGATTTTTAGATAATTTTAATGTTTGTTTTTTTCTTAAATAGAATTGAAGCAATTTATCGTATTGAAGTAAAGCGAAAGAAGAAAAGTCATAGTTTATTAATCCCATTTTTGTTAATTGAATTGGAGACGGTGGGAAATATCCACTTTGAAGAAGGCACTCGATCTGATGACTGGTAAATCTTTTGAAATTTAGTTATAGCTTTAAAACTAATCTTAAGTACTTAGGATCATCGACCAAAATATCAGCTTATAAAAATCTTAAATTGTCCCATTTCAACACACTTTCTATATAGAGTATTCATCAACTGAAAATTGGCACTTACTTTACATTTCTCTGTTTACACAATTGCCATGAGCTAACTTGAAAACATCCTAATAGTAATTCTTTACTTTTTACTCAATTTCCCTTAGCCCAAGAGCAGAATATAATTTAGAAAAGTTTATGGTCAAGAATTCATTTTATGTATATCTATACTGTTTATTTATGGACTGAAATGGCAACCCACTCTAGTACCCTTGCCATGGACAGAGAAGCCTGGTAGGCTACAGTCCATGGGGTCGCAAAGAGTCGGACACGACTGAGCGACTTCACTCATTCACTCATACTGTTTATTTATGGACTGAATATAGCCCTGGTTTCTGACTACTGGATGAGAAGCTAGAGCAGATAAAGAATGGCAAAGCAGGATTGGCAGCAGCAGGTTGCAAACACTGGAGGATGCTGCCTAGTATATTTCCTGGGAGTCTACAGAGTCAAACTAGTTGTCTAAAACTAGCTAGAGTCAGGGTGCACGTAGACTTTATGAGTTTTAAAATAAGGCAGATACTTAAAAACTAAAAATTCAGTGAAAAGTCTATCTGGACAAAAACAGAATAGCCACCCAAAACGGAAGCTGGAAGCAGGCATCTACACTTCAGAATCAAGTCCTATTGGTAGACACAAGGAAGTGGTTGTGTTGCTTCAGCTAGAAACCTAATCCACCAGGTTTCTCTGTCTGTGGCATTTCCCAGGCAAAAATACTGGAGTGGGTTGCCATTTCCTACTCCAGGGGATTTTCCCGACCCTGGGATTGAAACTGTGTCTCCTGCTGAGCCATCGGGGAAGCCCAACTAGAGGGTACAACCCTCAAAAATGATCCTTAAAAAAGAGACTTGGCACAAAAATGTCGTAATTACCACTTTCACATTTCTGCAATCATTTTCTCAAAATCAAGAAGCCTATGAATGAGCTCAAGATTTCCCTCGAACTCTAGAAGCATACTGCAAACTTGGATTGTGGAGAGAAACCAGGAAACGTTTAAAGCTACAGAATGGACTTGGTATTTGACCCCCGAGGATGGTTTTACTCATAGTCAATGTTGAAACAAACACCGATTTTTGTGGACTAAAATGCAAAACCTCACTAACTTTTAGAAAGAAACGTGTGAAAGTATCTGCCTGCAATGCAGGAGCTGCAGGGAGACACGGGTTCGATCCCTGGGTGGGAAAGATCTTGAAAAAGGCATGCAACCTACTTTAATATTCTTGCCTGGAGAATTTCACAGACAGAGGAGCCTGGCAGGCTATAGTCCACAGCTTTGCAAAGAGCTGGACACAACTGAAGTGACTTAGCACTGCAGCAAGCAAGCACGCACTTTAGGCCAAGCCCCCTGATTCTATTAGATGAGACTCTAACTCACTTCTGTGAGTAAAAACTACTAAAAGTTCCTGGGGAACTTTGGTGGAAAAGTATGAGACATTCTGCCCAAGGGAAAAGGAATATTTTAAAATATTTTCTTTTGTATCAGTACACCCACTTGCCCAGTGATTATCACTGTTTGTTTAACCACATAATTTGTTTTTTATGTACAAACATAAAAGGTGGGCTTCCCTGGTGGCTCAGATGGTAAAGAATCTGTCTACAATGCAGGAGACCTGGGTTGGATGCCTGGGTAGGGGAAGAGCCCCTGGAGAAGGGAAGGCAACCCACTCCAGTATTCTTGCCTGGAGAACCCCATGGACAGAAGAGCCTGACAGCTATAGTCCTTGGGTCACGTGAGTCGGACAAGACTGAGCAACTGTCACTTTCACTTTTCATATAAAAAGTGCCTTTTCATATAGAAGTTACTCACCCCACTTTCCATGTAAACAGGTGGAGGCCTTGATTTTTCAAGTATAAGAATTGAATGGTGTCTCTTGCAGGCTGTATGCATCATTCCTCAGTCATTCATTTGTATTCACTCAACCTACATGAGTTGTTTTTTTGTTCTTTCTTTCTTTTTAACTTACCACAAATCCCTGGTGGCTCAAAGGTTAAAGCGTCTGCCTCTAATACAGGAGACCTGGGTTCAGTCCCTGGGTTGGGAAGATCCCCTGGAGAAGGAAATGGCAACCCACTCCAGTACTCTTGCCTGGAGAATCCCATGGATGGAGGAGCCTGGTGGGCTACAGTCCATGGGGTCGCAAAGAGTCGGACACAACTGAGTGACTTAACTAAGCTCTTTACAAAATAAGTAGATTAGCTTTTACAAAAATATGTAAAAGCAAGATAACTAAAAAGCCATTTAGGTAACTGTGTCAGCCTGATAGTAATTTAGATAGCTTTGGTGGATTTTTAATAAGCATTAATAATTGTTTACTTGGTTTTAATAAGAATAACCTGGATCCATTTTAAGGAGACCATCAGATATATGTTGGCAGAATTTTAAGGACTGTTGGTTACTTTTACCATACTACAAGTTTGATGACTACCTTAGCCCTGATCTTTTATGTATATTAAGAAACAACTGTTCAAATCCTTTAAATTACTCTATGTGGCACATAGCTAGTTACTTTATTTAAACACTTAGCATTAGTAATATTTTTAAAGCCAATGATTTACCATTTAAATAAAAAGTACTGGAACAGAGCTAGAACTATAAATATAAAGTTTATATAAATATATATGTATTAAATATAAATATAAACTAGAAAATATATAGTGTTATATAGTGGCAACAGTCTACTCAATAGGCAAGTCTCTGTAAAGTTGGGACTTTTTAAAAAACTGAATAAATTTATTTATATATAAACTATAAATATAAACTATGTGGCACATAGCTAGTTACTTTATTTAAACACTTATCATTAGTAATATTTTTAAAGCCAATGATTTACCATTTAAATAAAAAGTACTGGAACAGAGCTAGAACTATAAATATAAAGTTTATATAAATATATATGTATTAAATATAAATATAAACTAGAAAATATATAGTGTTATATAGTGGCAACAGTCTACTCAATAGGCAAGTCTCTGTAAAGTTGGGACTTTTTAAAAAACTGAATAAATTTATTTATATATAAACTATAAATATAAATATAAACTAGAAAATATAAAGTGTTATACCAAAAAAACCTTTCTTTATAATACAAGAGCATTGCAGATTTCTAATTTTGTATCCCTGAATATTTTTTAGCTTCATTTCTTTTATAAAATTAAAGGGCTTTATTATTCAGCTTAAAAAAGTCCCAACTTTACAGAGACTTGCCTGTTGAGTAGACTGTTGCCACTATAGCATTTTTCATTGCAGATCATATTATTTACTTATGCATTGCCAGTTTAGTTATCTATTGACATCAGACATTTATCACATGGGGACTCCAAAGCATCAAATATACTGTCCTTGTAGTTGAGAAGCTTTTAACCTAGTTATAGATACAGGGCATTTACAATGTAAAGAAATCACTTCTAAATACCATAGAAGAAAATATGTGACTCTGTGAGCTCCCTGGGGACAGACAGAACATGCCTTATAAGTCATCTAGGGATATAGGGATAGCTGAATTCATAATTCAATAACTACTAATTGAAGTCTCCATATCAATTCGTAGATACTTAACAGGTTCACTTTTGTCTATAAAATAACTTAGTAATTAATCCTTTTATTTATAAACATTTCATGCTGCCCCATTTTAAGCAGCTACAGAAAGTTAGACTTTTTGTTTTATACTGTTTTATATTTGTTTTTGATACGGTGTAAGTCAGCAAGTACATTAACAGTATTTATTAAGTGCTTGTTTAGGATTTTGAAGTGCATTTAATATATTTTATTAAGCTTCAGTCATTTAAAATATGCATTCTACATATGCTAGATGAATACATCATTTGTATATTAATGAACATTTGTAGGCATCTCTCTGTGTAACTGAATACCTTAGTTTATGTGCATATCACCACTATGGATGCTCATACATTCAGGCCTCACTGAATGAGTGAGGGCACCCAGTGAAAGGAGGGGCCTTCACTCTCCTAACCTCTGCAGATTTTGATGCTTTTAGCAATTTCTTTCTTATAATTTCACCTCTCTAGTTATTTTTTGTACTTAGACACTTCCTACTTTCTTTTTACACTCTCCCTTGATAATTTCTTCTATACCTGCACTGTCAAAATTACTTAATTTTTTCTCCTTTACACCAGTCTTGAATCTATCCCAATGTCCAACTGGCAAGGCAAACTCAACACATTTAAAAGGGAACTCAGCCATAAAGTAATAAAATATTAAGTGGGGTTAAAATCAGAAAGCCCACTCTATCTGCATAGTCTTAAAGCAGTTATTTAATCCACCTGAACGTTATCTGTAAAATAAGAAAAATGATAAGGTCTATCACAAAAGGCGACCGCTATGATTAGACAAGTTAATGTGAAAATCTTTTGTCTTTAATCTTTTTGTTTTCCTCATCCTGCCTACAAACCATCCTTTTCTTCTGACTCCTCCATTCCTGTTTGTAGTACTACCATTGTCTTAGTCGTGGAGGCACAATAAGCACTGAAGCCACTTCCTCAATATTCATGTCTAATCAGTCTAAACAAGACCCTCAGGTTCTCTCCATAATGTCTCTTGAATTCATTCCCTCCTTTGTAACAAAATCACCTGCCTCACAACCTTCCTCTTAGACTATTGCAGTATTCTAGCCTTGCAAATTTCATGGGCAGAGGAGCCTGGCAGGCTGCAGTCCATGAGATCACAAAGAGTCGGACACAACTGAGTGACTAACACTTTCACTTCAGACTATTCCAACATCTAGTACAGTGTCTGTCTGTAGTGGGCACTCAGTATTCACCAGCCAGTCAGAAAAGACACCTAGTTTCCCATTTGCTCCCTTCCTATGCCAACCACTCTGTTAAAAACAACAAAAACCTCTTGTACCAACTTGTTATCTTCCAAATTACATTCTAACTCTTCACCGACTTTCAGTGTCCTTCACTGTATTGTCTCCAAATTACCTTAAACCTTTTTCAAACTGCTTCAGAGTCAGCTAAACTATGCATGCCTCACTGCTCTTGGAGTATACCTGGTATACCATCACACAGGTGGTTTTCTTTGTTTTGCTTCCTTCCTCCAGAATGCCTTACATCCCCAGCCCTTTGTGAGGCATTTTCTTGTCAATCCCATCAGCTATAGTCATTGTTATTCTTTCTTTTTTGAATCTTCGTAGCACTGAGTTGTATCTCTCTTACACTCTATAATTTTGCTTATACTTGACCTATTACTTTTTCACTGTTGGTTTATAAACTCAGTGAATATAGAGACTGTATCTTTTTAATCTTTGAGTCTTTTCTATTTTGTTCACTTGCTCAGCAGTCATCCATTAAGCTTCTACCGTAAGTCACATTCTATACTATGTGCTAGTGGTAAGTAGGGCACTTGAGGAAGGGAGATGCTTTGATGTGAATTTTGAAGGACAGATAGACGTTAACTATACAAAGAATTAGAGGAAGGACTTTGCAGGCAGAGGCAACAACAGCATGTGAAAGGGTGTGTAAGTAGTATAATACATCTAGAGAACTCAATAGTTTCACATGACAAGGGCCTGATCATTAATGGTCTTACAGGCTAGGCTGGGTAGTTTGAATTTTGCCCTTAAATCTACGGGACTCTTTGAAGGAAAGGTGTAGCAGATTTCAATATTATTTTATACAAAGCCCTAGAGAGTCTTTATTTCAGGATTTCAGGTTCAGACTAAAATGCAGATACTTCAAAGCAGTGATGACATGCTCCCCAGTGCAGGTAGCATATATTCAGCTGTGAGAAGTTACCATCTCCACGAGGTATTGATGATACTGTAAGTCTCATTAATTCTCTATCAGTATAGGTCTGTTCTCCCTCCTCCCTCCTCCAGCAGTATTCCAGCCTCTGAATGATGTTTCCCCATGCACACACTGTGGCCAGGTGATTGAATGAATTGCTTTGCTTCTGTGACCCCAGATAGCAGAGCCCTTGTCCTCTTAGTACTAGGGTTCTCTATCTCCAAGGCTCTAGGAATTTCATATAAAGAAGGGATCAACTGATTAATTCTCAGACAAAGAAAACCTCTATGAAAGGATCATACTACTTAGCGTTTCCTGTGCCATTTCTGGTTCTTGCATTCCTGGAAGACCAGAGTAGAAGTGAGTAATTGTCCATTCGTCGAACATGCAAGCAATAAAAAACAAAGGTTAAAGTCAAAGAAAGAGATCCATCATGGAGTCAACAATTCCCACTGTCAATGTCCATTCCACAATGTTGTGGGAAAAGGCAGTGACAGCTTTCCTCTACTTCATCAGATGGATCTTTCTGGGAGTGTGCACCATTGGTGCCAGTGTTCCAGTGTTCCGGATGTTGAGATTTGTCTTTCTTTGTTTCTCTTTGGAAAAAAAAAATTTTTTTTTTACTTCTTTTTCATTAAAGTAACATTGATTTATAACACAATATGTTTCTTGTGTACAACAGTATACTTCTACTTTTATATACATTATAGCATGCTCACCACCAAAAATTTAGTTTCCATCTGTCACCATACTGTTACGCGCATGCTCAGTCATTCAGTCATATCTGACTTTGTGACCTCATGCACTGTAGCCCACCAAGCCCTTCTGTCCATGGAATTTTCCAGGCAGGAGTACTGGAGTGGGCTGCCATTTCCTACTCCAGGAGATCTACCTGACACAGGGATCAAATCTGCATCTCCTGCATTGGAGATTTTTTACCACTGGAGTCACCATACAGTTGATTCTCCTTATCTTAAATTTCAAATTAATCTAAATTCTGTGCTACTGTAAGACAGGGCCAGAATTACTTTGAGCATGACCAGGTGAGGGCAGCAGAGAGCACATGAGCCCTTAGTTACTTTTTTCTGAGATCTTCACATAGCAGAAAGTGAAGAGGAGCTAAAAAGCCTCTTGATGAA
This sequence comes from Oreotragus oreotragus, assembly GCA_006410675.1. Lineage (NCBI taxonomy): Eukaryota > Metazoa > Chordata > Mammalia > Artiodactyla > Bovidae > Oreotragus > Oreotragus oreotragus. The sequence goes on along the minus strand of SJYX01016420.1, from coordinate 88,008 downwards.
AGTGAAAGAGGAGAGTGAAAAAGTTGGCTTAAAGCTCAACATTCAGAAAACGAAGATCATGGCATCGGTCCCATCACTTCATGGGAAATAGATGGGGAAACAGTGGAAACAGTGTCAGACTTTATTTTGGGGGGCTCCAAAATCACTGCAGATGGTGACTGCAGCCATGAAATTAAAAGACGCTTACTCCTTGGAAGAAAAGTTATGACCAACCTGGATAGTATATTCAAAAGCAGAGACATTACTTTGCCGACTAAGGTCCGCCTAGTCAAGGCTATGGTTTTTCCTGTGGTCATGTATGGATGTGAAAGTTGGACTGTGAAGAAAGCTGAGCGCCGAAGAATCGATGCTTTTGAACTGTGGTGTTGGAGAAGACTCTTGAGAGTCCCTTGGACTGCAAGGAGATCTAACCAGTCCATTCTGAAGGAGATCAACCCTGGGATTTCTTTGGAAGGAATGATGCTAAAGCTGAAACTCCAGTACTTTGGCCACCTCATGCGAAGAGTTGACTCATTGGAAAAGACTCTGATGCTGGGAGGGATTGGGGGCAGGAAGAGAAGGGGACGACAGAGGATGAGATGGTTGGATGGCATCACGGACTCGATGGACATGAGTCTGAGTGAACTCCGGGAGATGGTGATGAACAGGGAGGCCTGGCGTGCTGCGATTCATGGGGTCGCAAAGAGTCGGACACGACTGAGTGACTGAACTGAACTGAATTCACATAGCAGACCTCTACTTCTCCTTCAATTCTTAGCTCAAATATCTTCTCCAAAGGTCTTACCCAAGACCTCTCTTAAGTATCCCATGTTCCATTCCTTACCCCAAACTTTTCTTTATTCAGAGCACTTGTCAGTTTATATATTTTATTTATTTTATTATGTCTTGTTTATTTTTGTGTCCAACTCCCTTGGAATTATAGGGTCAATGAGACCAGGAATCCTGCCTTTTTCACTTCTGTATCCCTAGTTACGAAGCTATGGCAATAGTCCAACTGAGAGGTGATGGTGATTTTAACTAGGATAATAGCAGTGGTGATTAAATAAAGTCATATTCAGGATGTATTTTATATATAGAGCCAAACAGACTTGCTGAAGAGTTGGATATTGGTAAGGAAGAGTGAAGGCATGATTTATTCCTGGGATTTTAACCTAAGCCACTAGTTAGATGGTGGTGCCATACACAGGTGGAAAACAGGAGGGGCAGGTTTAAAGGCAGGTGTGTTGGATGAGTTAAATTTGAGAGGGCTATTACGTGTTCCAGTGAACATAGCAAGCAGGTAGTTAGATATTCACATGTGGGTGTATCCAGTTAAGTGGGGTAAAGGTAAAGCCTGAAAATTTAATGTTGGAGTTTACTAGTATAATAAATGTAGGTGTATATGTGTGTGTGTGTGTATACATATATATTTAAAACATATTGCCAAAGGACTAAGTGAAATCACCTATTAACAGGGTTTATGGAAACAAGAGGGGAGCCAGAGACTAATTCCTGGAGCAGTCCAACATTCAGGAGTCTGTCAGAGGAAAAAGAAGCTGCAAATAAAATCATGAACGAGTAGCCAGTAAGATGCAAGCCCGAAGCATGTGGTTTCGCTGGCATCCCCCAAAAGAAGCTATTACAGTACTGGGGGACTGCTCCATATCTTTCAGTCAGAACAAATATATTATTATTAATAAAAGAGCTGTTATGCCTCCCTAATGGCTCAGATGGTAAAGAATCCAGGCAGTACAGGAGACCGGGGTTCGATCCCTGAGTTGGGAATGGCAGCCTCTGGAGAAGGGAATGGCAACCCACTCCAGTATTTTTGCCTGGAGAATTCCACGGACAGAGGCTGGCGGGCTACAGTCCATGGAGTCTCACAGAGTCTGACATGCCTGAGTGAGTAACACTTTCACTTTCAGAGGTTAGCAGTTCTTTTATTGATTGTATAAGAAACAAAACAGCATGTATCTTTCACAGAAACGTAAAATATGGGCTATTACTTTTTTCATATTTAACTTTGTGTTCTCAACATTTTAAGGAAAGTCTGTTATTTTCTTTGTATATATTTTGTATTCCCATATAGGTTTAATTCCTGCTATGAATTAATTCTATCACGTTTTTGTACGTGGGACTTCAGAACATATGGTATTACAGGAGTGAAAGTAAAACGTGTCATCAAGGTTAATAACCGTATTCTGAGACTAAAATTTGAAGAGAAATTCCAAAAGTTTTTGGACAGTGAACATATGCATGATTCAGAGTAAGAAACTAACTTCCATAAGAAACATTTTTACAACAGCCTGCTTTTATTTTGTAACAACAACAACAAAAAGTCTTTCTGGCTAAAAGTTTACAGTATTGAAAATATCCTTGTTAGTAAATAGTTTCTTTAATGCATTTTCCTGACTAGGATGACCTCATGGTTTATCCACACTGAAGCTCTTTTTGAGACTGAGGAGGAGTGGAAATTTAAGAATGACACTGGAACATCCAGCGTAAATGGGAAATATCCTGGCTAGGGCATATTGTCATCCTACCCGTGGCTAGGCTTTTTTAAAATCAATTCTAAAACTTTTTTTGTCTTAATTATTCTTAAGGAGCTATCGAAAGATGCTGGAATGCCTTTTTTATGTTTTTGATCCTGAAATTACAGTGAAGAAAAAGCATCTGCTACAAATACTTGAAAAAGGATTCAAAGACAGTGAAACAAGCAAGGTAGCATAAAATGTTATTCAAAATAATGCTTTCTTCCTAATGAATAAAGCTTTGCCACTGATTAAGCATAGTTTGATTCTCGATCCTTTCATTTATATTTATAGCAAACTTCTACTGTTTCACAAAAAAGTTAATGCTATCCTGAAAAGTACAGTCCTTCAGTACTCAAGAGGTGTTGGTTCCAGGACCTCCCACAAATACTGAAATACAAGGATGCTCAGTCCCTTATATGAAATGGCATTCTGTTGGCATATAGCCTATGTACTTCCTTCTGTATATTTTAAATCATCTCTAGATTACTTATAATACCTAATATAATGTAAATGCTATGTAAAGAATCATAAATACAATATAAATTCTGTGTAAATAATTGTGGAAGCAGGGCAAAGTCAAGTTTTGCTTTTTGGAACTTTCTGTATTCTTTTTTTTTTTTTCCAAGTATTTTCAATCTACATTTGGTTGAATCATGAATTATTTTACCTTTATGATTGCCTATTTAATCTTTCTAGGCATCTTACATTTTATATTGTGATCCTTTTGTGAATGATCTTGAAATCCACTTCTTTAATCTGTTTTAAACACTCTAAGATCTTCTCCATCTTGAAAAAATTAATTCACTTAACACTGCTGTGCTTTCTGTCATTCTGTTTTTCTCTTTACTTTTACTACCACCGTTTCTTTATTCTCTTACTTCATCTTCCCCACCTTGATACTGATACTGTTTTATCTTTGATCACTCATGAGCTCCGAAACATCAAATCAACCTTTCTCAGTCCTCCACACACTTGATGAGACAGCTAGCTGTAGTACACGGGTATAGAGCAGTATTTCCTAATCCTTTTCTCATCATGGCACACATAACCTGAAAATATTGCTGCATTTGAAACCTGGCTATCCTACTCACCAGCTGGGTGACTTCACCTCTCTGTGCCCATTTGATCCCTTCTGGCAAATGAGGGTAATAATAGTATCTCCTTCACAGAGTGGTGAGGATTTAGTAAGATATACATGATAAAGTTCTTGGATACTTGTTCATAGCATCATTAGTCACAATAGCCAAAAAGTAGAAAGAACTCAAATGTCCATTAATGGATGCATGGATAAATAAAATGTGGCATATACATAAAATAAAATATTATTCAGTCATGAGAAATGAAAATCTGATACATACTATAGCATGGCTGAACCTTGCAAACATTATAGTAAGTAAAAGAAACAAGCCACTATAGGACAAATATTGTCTGATCCTGCTTACATAAAATATCTAGAATAGACAAATTGGTAGAGACAGAAAGTAGATGTTTCCAGGAGTTGGGGAGGATAGAGGAACGGAGAGTTATTGTTTAATGAGTATACAGCTTTAGTTTGGAATGAAATTCTGGAAATAGGTAGTGGTGATAGCTGTATAACATTGTGAGTGTACTAATGCTAATGAATTGTACACTTAAAAATGGTAGCTTTTACCTTATTTTTTTTTACCACAATAAAATAAAGATGGTATAGAAAAACCCAAACAAACTTTTTGGCCAACCCAGTAATTTCAATGGAGAAGGCAATGGCAACCCATTCCAGTACTCTTGCCTGGAAAATCCCATGGATGGAGGAGCCTGGTAGGCTGCAGTCCATGAGGTCACGAAGAGTCGAACATGAGCGACTTCACTTTCACTGTTCACTTTCATGCATTGGAGAAGGCAATGGCAACCCACTCCAGTGTTCTTGCCTGGAGAATCCCAAGGATGGTGGAGCCTGGTGGGCTGCTGTCTGTGGGGTCGCACAGAGTCGGACATGACTGAAGCGACTTAGCAGCAGTAATTTCAAACCTCCAAGGTAGTGACAAGGAGGATCAGACTTGAGTCAAAATCATGACTTTACAATTTCTGCTTCAGTCTTAGATAGATTATATAATCTCTCTTAGCTCTAGTTGTTTTTAACTGATAAAAACAGATTTTTGTTTCATTTTTTTGAGAGCTGCTTTTACAGCAAGTAATATGAATATTCCTGATAAAATACTTTTAAAGAAATAATTCTAGTTACAATGCAAGCTAAAATTTCCATACATTAGTACAATCAGATATATCTGGAAAATAATGTAGACAGACCAATTATTAGACTTTTTATTTATAAGAATAATCAGTGTGATATCCACTGAATATTATATTTCATAGATCTATTTGCATATACATTTAAAATACATTACATGAACGGTTTCATGGAATGAAGTTGTCCCTGAAGATTATCTACTTCTTTTCAGTGAGTGACCTGAAGTTTCCTTGCCCAGGCACATGAACATAAAATGATAAGCCATCTGTAGTAAAGTTGAAGTATTGTGAGTCTTATAAAAATTCTCAGACTTTGCTTTTTCTTTATAGCTGCCTCTCAGAAAAGAAGCTGTCATTCTTGCTAATAGCCTAAGTATATGTGAGTGTCCCAGAATTGAATTACTACAGCAAAAGTACAAGGATGAGAAGAAAAACTCTCTTGAGCATGAGCTCTTCAGACATGGTATTATAAATATACAGAATTTCTGAACTTTTAAGCTCTAAGTCTTCAAATTTATTAATTACTTTCATAACATTTTTGATGCTTGGTTTGATCAATGTAGGAAGTTTTCTGAACCCTCTTTATTTAGTATTTACCAGTGAGGTAATACATGACTTTCTGATCTACTACTTTAGTCAGTCTGTCAACAAATATTTACTGAGTGATTATTATCGGCAACATCAANATTTCTGAACTTTTAAGCTCTAAGTCTTCAAATTTATTAATTACTTTCATAACATTTTTGATGCTTGGTTTGATCAACGTAGGAAGTTTTCTGAACCCTCTTTATTTAGTATTTACCAGTGAGGTAATACATGACTTTCTGATCTACTACTTTAGTCAGTCTGTCAACAAATATTTACTGAGTGATTATTATCGGCAACATCAATGGGGTGAGATTCATTTGTTACTCATATTTAATTGATCTTATATGAAATAAACACTTTTCACAATCTGCTTTTGTTCATTAAGATGTGTCCTAAAAATATGTATATGTTATACACACTCACCATACAAACCCCAAATTCACTGGAAAGAGAAAAGAGAACTCTACCCATTTATGTAGTCATCATATAAAGCACTCAGGAAGTCAGGTCTTATTTGTCCTTAATTAACAAAATATAAGATGGTAAGAAAACCTGGTTATAAATCTAAAATTGGCAAAAGAACTTTTTCCAGTCTCAGGGTCTTATTTCCAGTGAGTTGGCTCTTCACATCAAGTGGCCAAAGTATTGGAGCTTCAGCTTTTCAGCATCAGTCCTTCCAATGAGTATTCAAAGTTGATTTCTTTTAGGACTGACTGGTTTGATCTTGCAGTTCAAGGGACAAAACAGTTAGGTTCTCCTGATTTACATTTCATAGCTTGTACATAGTTTTAAGAAGTACATGAATACTTTATGCATAGTAATTACAAGTTACTTCATAGGATTCAGTGATTCCTAGAGAATCCTAGAAGTTGGTGAAAATCAAGTTTCCTTAATAACTTAAGGGAAAAAAAATGTTCACCATTCAGTAGAGTGCTATTGCTAGATACTGATGATACAGAGATGAATTTTTACCCAGTTAACAAGAACAACAAATTTCTCATGAAAATATTGTTAAATATTGCCTTATTTCCTTCTTTCTTGTCTGTAAAGCTTTGTTTGATATAGTCAGAGGAATCCTCTTTTATATAACCATTTTACTTAGTCAACAAATATTTATTGAGCTCCTCTATTTTGGATCAAGCAGTGTGCTATGTGTATACGGATAGCTAGGATCTCTACCTTTACAGAATATACAATCAAGTCTGGGGCCAGTAAGGAAAGTAAAATTGGAAAATTGTTAAGATGAATTCGTGTTAAAATGTTTTGTTTTTTCATACTAGGCATCCTCATGATTACAAAAGTTTTCCTTGGCCAGAGTGTTCAAGCTCATGATCAGGACTCCATCAGTCAAGCCAACTACCCAATGATTAATTCAGTGTTCATTCCTCGAAAATATTTACTAAGTATGTCTGCCGTGAAATAAATCTTTTCATCTTTCTGACTACAGAATATTTTCATTTAATAAAGATGCTTATAATTTAACCTCTATCTAACAAAGTTTATAAACTTCTCTATAAAACCATGTTCCTAGCCACTAATGAGCTTCTGTATTTCTGTTCCCTACTTCAATGACAGTTATATATTTCTGTGCATAGATATTTTATTTTGTAAAAGTTTCTTTTATATTTTATACACACACATATATGTATAATATATTGTATGTATTTCAAAAGATAGAATCCACCCAACTTTTAACAACAAAGGCTTTAGAGTAATATATTTATCAAAAACTATATGGTCAAATTCTGATTAGAAAAGTGAAAAAGAAAGAAAAAGAAAAGGATATGAATAAAACTAAACCCTACTAGTCTGTGTAGTGAAAGGGTGACTAGTCTTGATATAATTAAGAAATTATCGAGGATGGTAGGAAGATAGAAAAAAACATGATATTTTGAGTTTATTAATCTGTGTAAGGATGAAAAGTGTATGTTATGTTTCACTTTGAAGAGTGTTTATTTTGCTTGTTTTTATTTTTATTTTATCCTAGATTCTATCATGGGACAAAGAAACTGTGATTGCAGTGTTCGGCAGTGCAAGTGGTTTGTCTTTGATCATGACCTTGTTTTGCCTGAATACATCGTGGAATTTGAGTATATTACAGTGGTATGTATGCATTTTTAAAACTGGAATTCCTTAAATGAGAACAGAACAGTAATTTGAAGCCTAATAATGTTATGTCGAGTTTATGCTATATTATATGTACAGGCATACCTCAGAAACATTGTGGGTTCAGTTTCAGGCCCTGCAATAAAGTGAATATTGCAATAAAGTTAGTCACACTGATTTTTGGTTTCCCAGTGCATATAAAACTTACCTTTATACCTACTATAGTCTATTAAGTATGAAATGTCTAAAAAATATACCTACTTCATAAAACAGTAGACTTTATTGCTAAAAAATGTGAATCATCATCTGAGCCCAGTGAGTCATAACCTTTTAGCTGGTAGAGGATCTTGGCTCCATGTTGATGGCTGCTGACTAATCAGGTGGTAGTTGCTGAAGATAACTGGTGGCTGTGACAATTTCTTAAAATAAGGTAACAATGAAGTTTGCTGCATGTATTGCCTTTTCCTTTCATGAATGACCTATCTGTAGCATTGCAGTGCTGTTTGATAGCATTTTACCCACAGAACTTTTTTCAGAATTGGAGTCAGTCCTCTCAAATCCTTCCACTGCTTCATCAAGTAAGTTTATGAAGTATCCTAAATCCTTTGTTGTCACTTCAACAATTTTCACAGCATCTTCACCAGGAGTGGAAACCATTTTCTTTGCTCATCTGTAAGAAGAAACACCTCATCTGTAAGGTTTTATCATGAGATTGTAGGATTTCAGTCACATCTTTGGGCGCTGTCTAGTTCTGTTGCTGTTTCCACTATATCTGCAAATGCTTCCTCCACTGAAGTCTTGAAAGAAAGAAAGTGAAGTCGCTCAGTCGTGTCTGACTCTTTGCAACCCCATGGACTATAGCCTACCAGGCTCCTCCATCCATGGGGTTTTCCAGGCAAGAGTACTGGAGTGGGCTGCTATTTCCTTCTCCAGGGAATCTTCCTGACCCAGGGATCGAACCCAGGTCTCCCACATTGTAGGCAGATGCTTCACCGTCTGGGCCACCAGGGAAGTCTTAACTTCTTTCAAATTCCTGTTAATGTTGATATTTGGAACTCTTTCCATGAATCATGTATGTTCTTAATAGAATGGTAAATCCTTTCAAAAAAGTTTTCAATTTCCTTTGCTCAGATAACCTCAGGAAAATCTCCATCTATGGCAGCTATTGTTGTTTTTGTTCAGTCGCTCAGTCGTGTCTGACTCTTTGCAACTCCATGGACTACAGCGTGCCAGGCTTCCCTGTCCTTCACCATCTCCTGGAGCTTGCTCAACCTCATGTCCATTGAGTCAGTGATGCCATCCAACCATCTCATCCACTGTTGTTGCCTTCTCCTCCTGCCTTCAATCTTTCTCAGCATCAGGGTCTTTTCTAATGAATCAGCTCTTCATATCAAGTGGTCAAAGTATTGGAGTTTCAGCTTTACCATCAGTCCTTCCAATGAACATTCAGGACTGATTTCCTTTAGGATAGACTAATTTGATCGCCTTGCAGTCCAAGGAACTCTCAAGAGTCTTCTCCAACACCACAGTTCAAAAGCATCAATTCTTCTGTGCTCAGCTTTCTTTATAGTCCAGCTCTCACATCCATGCATGACTACTGGAAAACCATAGCTTTGATTAGATGGACCTTTGTAATCAAAGTGATGTCTCTGGTTTTTAATACACTGAGTTTGTCATAGCTTTTCTTCCAAGGAGCAAGCATCTTTTAATTTCATGGCTGCAGTCACCATCTGCAGTGATTTTGGAGCCCAAGAAAATAAAGTCTGTCACTATTTCCATTGTTTTCACATCTCTTTGCCATGAAGTGATGGGAATAGATGCCATGAGTTTTTTTGAATGTTGTTTTAAGCTGGCTTTTTTCACTGTCCTCTTTCACCTTCATCAAGAGGCTCTTTAGTTCCTCTTTGTTTTCTGCCATAAAGGTGGTATCATCTGCATATCTGAGGTTATTGATATTTTTCCTGGCACTCTTGATTTCAGCTTGTGCTTCATCCAGCCTGCCATTTCTCATGATGCACTCTGCATATAAGTTAAATAAGCACGGTGACAGTATATAGCCTTGACATACTCCTTGCTCAATTTAGAACCAGTTTGTTGTTCTGTGCCTTGTTCTAACTGTTGCTTCTTGACCTGCATACAGGCTTCGCAGGAGGCAGATCAGGTGGCCTGAAATTCTCATCTCTTGAAGAATTTTCCACATTTTGTTGTGACCCACACAGTCAAAGTCTTTAGCATAGTCAATGAAGCAGAAGTAGATGTTTTTCTGGAATCCTCTTGATTTTTCTATGATCCAGTGGATACTGGGAATGTGATCTCTGGTTCCTCTGCCTTTTCTAAGCCCATTTGAACATGTGGACGTTCTCATTTCACGTACTGTTGAAGCCTAGCTTGAAGAATTTTGACCATTACTTTGCTAGCATGTGAATTGAGTGCAGTTGTGCAGTAGTTTGAACATTCTTTGGCACTGCCCTTCTTTGGGACTGGAATGAAAAACTGGCAACTATAGCCTTATGAAATGTATTTCTTAAGTAATAAGACTTGAAAGTAGAAATTAGTCCTTGATCCATGGGCTGCAGAAGGAATGTTATGTTAGTAAGCATGAAAGCAACGTAAATCTCATTGCACATCTCCATCAGAGCTCTTGGGTAACCAGGTTCATTGTCAATGCTGCTGCTGGTTGCTTCAGTCATGTCCGACTCTGTGCGACCCCATAGACGGCAGCCGACTAGGCTCCCCCGTCCCTGGGATTCTCCAGGCAAGAACACTGGAGTGGGTTGCCATTGCCTTCTCCAATGCATAAAAGTGAAAAGTGAAAGTGAAGTCACTCAGTCATGTCCGACTCATAGCAACCCCGTGGACTCCAGCCTACCAGGCTCCTCCATCCATGGGATTTTTCAAGCAAGAGTACTGAAGTGGGGTGAGGTTCATTGTCAACAGGCAGTAGTATTTTAAAAGAAATTCCTTTTTTTTTTTTCCTCTGAGCAGTATGTCTAGACAGGGGTCTTAAAATATTCAGCAAACCATGTTGTAAACAAATGTGCTGTCATCCAGGCTTTTTTGGTCTCATTTATAGATCACAGGTAGAGTAGATTTAGCATAATCCTTAAGTGCCCTAGGGTGTCCAGAATGGTAAATGAGCATTAGCTTCAACTAAAAGAGCCCCTAACAAGACAGTCAGCTTGACCTTTGAATCTCTAAAGCTGAGCACTGACTTCAGTGCTATGAAAATCCTAGATGGCATCTTCTTTTAATAGAAAATCCTAGATGGCATCTTCTAATAGAGTGCTGTTTCATCTAGATTGAAAATCTATGTATTAGTGTAGTCACCTTTATTAGTGACCTTAGCTAGATATTCTGGATATCTTGCTGCAGCTTCTACATCAGCACTTGCTGATTCACTTTGCTCTTCTATGTTATGGAGATCTCTTCTTAAACTTCATGAACCAGGCTCAGCTAGCTTCAAACTTTTCTTCTGCAACTTTCTCACCTCTCTCAGCCTTCATAGAATTGAAGAGAGTAAGGCCTTTTCTGTGGTTTAGGCTTTGACTTAAGGGAATATTGTGACTGATTCGATCTTCCATCCAGAGCACAAAATCATCCATATCAGTAATAAGACTGTTTCAATTTTTTTACATGCATATGTTCACTGGAGTAGTTCTTTTAATTTTCTTCAAAACTTCTCCTTTGCATTCAAAACTTGACTGTTTGGAGCAAGAAGCATAGCTTTCAGCCTGTCTCAGTGTTCAACATGCCTTCCTCACTAAACTCAGCCATTCTAGCTTTTGATTTAAAGTGAGAGGTATGTGACTTTTCCTTTCACTTGAACAGTGAGAAGCCATTCTAAGGTTATTAACTGCCTAAATTTTAAGATTGTTCTATCTCAGGGAATAGGGAGGCCCAAAGAGAGGAAGAGAGGCAGGGAAATGGCTGGTCAATGGAGTAGTCCAAACACAGTTCACTGTCTTATATGAGCATGGTTTGTGGCAACTCAAAACTATTACAATAGTAACAACACAGATCACCATAACAAATATAATCTTAGTGAAAAACTTTGAAATATTATGAGGATTACCAAATGTGACAGAGACATGAAGTGAGCGAACACTGTTGGAAAATAGCACCAATAGACTTGATTGATGCCTTCAATTTGTTAGAAACGCAATAAAGCAAAATGCAACAAAATGCGGTATGCCTATATATAAATGTAAAATGATTATTCTGTGAGGGATTTAATTTTCAAAGAAAATCATTATGACACCTAAATTTTTTATTTTGAAAATATATTACATGAGTAGAATATAGCTGTAGTCTCACTAGAAAAGATTCAAACTTATTGCAGAATATAGAATACACATGAAAATCTGCTTTCACCTCAATCCTATCCCACTCCCTTTCATTAAGGCATCCACTGTTAATAGCTTTGTGGGTTTGCTTTCAATCTTTTTTACTCTATTTTGAAATATTATCTTTATTATTAAAATTATTTTAATATATATAGATCCTTATATTCTGTTCCATTGATCTCTTGGTCTAATCTTGGACCCCTACCATCTTGTTTTGGTTATTACAACCAGATGATATGTTTGGATATGTGATAAGGCAAATTCTCTTCCACTTATTTTTTAAAAAATTTCTTGGCTATTCTTGAACATGAGGAGGGCATGGAAACCCACTCCAGTATTCTTGCTTGCAAAATCCCATGGACAGAGGAGACTGGCGGGCTATGGTCCATTGGGTTGCAGTAGGACATGACTGAAGCGACTTAGCATGCACGCACACATTCTTGAATATTTTCACTTTCAAATTAAATTTTCAAACAGCATGTTAAATTCTATTTAAATGTCCTGCTAGGATTTGATTGTAAGTGTATTGAATTTAAATTTAATTTGGGGTGAACTGACTTCTTTGTAGTATTGGGCCTCTCATCCAGGAACATGATACGTTATTCCGTTTACTCAAGTCCTCTCCCATATTTTCCTTTATATGGGTCTTAAACATTTCTTTTTGTATTTCTTGTATAGTTCTGGGCATTTATATTTTATGTTGTTATGAAGAGGATTCTATCAGTCAAATATACTCTCAGCTAAAGACACAGAAACCCCAAAAACCAGAAAACAAAATAACTGAAATAACAAGAAGTGGAGAGGCCAAGTCCCTGCTGTTGTGACTGACTTCACAACAAAGTGATGTCAGCAAAGACAAGAGCTCCATCATCCTGCTTGCCCCTTTATGAGCTGTTTTAATCTGAAGATCAAATGTTTGCTTTAACTCTGGGAAGTTTCCTTTTCTTAATTCCTTTATCCTTACTTTTCTTCTGTTCTCTGTTAAGCCCTCTCGAACTCCTTTTTGGTAAACATTGAACATTCTGAACTGTTCCTCTCCCCACCAATGTATTTTAATTTTTTTTCTCTGTATTTTACATTTCCATCTTTAAATTCTTTTTTTTGTGAAAGATGCCCTCTATATTAGCTTCCACAGTGCTAATTTGATTTGCTGTAGTATCCATTTGGTTCCTCAGGACATTTATTGAATATTTCATACTTCAGTAATTGTTTTTATGGTGACTTTGAAGCATTTACCCTATTTTTTCTATAGCCGTCTATTCTTTTATAGATGTTGTGCTCTCCTAGATTTTAAAAATAATTCTCTTATGGACCATTTTGGTTTTTTTGTAGAGCCATTTCTGTTTGTTCCTGTTGTTTTTCCCAGTCATCCACAATTCTTGTGATAAATTAATCGCCTAATAATTACCTAGAGCTTCCTCCTGCTGCTTTACTTGTTCACTCTAAACATCAAGTTTCTTGGAATCTGCTCTTTGAAGTGGTTATCTCTTTCATATATTTTGGCTGCAGGTTACATTTCCGCTGCTTATTTGTCAGTCCAGTCCCTTCTAATTTATATCTCACAACTTTTAGTCTTTTGTTGGTGCCCTCTCCACTGTTATAATTATTTTTTAAATGTCTTTTAAGGAATTTTCAGGGGGAGAGGATGAACACACCCATTCTTAGTCCACAATTTTAATCTATTCTCATAGATTTCCTAATGTGATACAGATCATCACAGATATTACTATATAATGGAAAAAGTTTTAATTCATCTTTCCTATATAGCTTATTTTTCAAAATGATAAATACAACAACCAAATTTTCAATGTTTTTAATAAATTTTTAGGTCAAGGCTCACTCTTTATTTTCTTCATTCAACAATGTTATTCTAGAAGAAAGCAAAAAAATTTCAGAAGGATCAGTATTGTCTCAGGATTTGAAATTTGATGATGAAGTTATAAAAATGGATCCCAGGATCAAGCCCAGACCAAAACTTATTAGTTTGGATGATAAAACGATACTTTCCCTTGCCAAGACTAGTGTTTATAGTCATATTGTGGTGAGTATTTCGAGGAAATTCTATTGAGATATTAAGCTTCCTTCTGTATCTTGACTCTCAGTCTGTCCATTTCAAATCTGCTACCATTCTATCCAGACTTCCTTTATCGCCAACCTAGATACTTCCACGGGGCTATTACACAATTTCAGGAGGCACCATGTACATGATATTCTATTAATGTGCTCTTTGGATGCCATTCAGTATATAGCTAAGTATAACTCAATACAGGGTGTGTGTGTGTGTGTGTGTGTGTGTGTGTGTGTGTGTTGGGGTGGGGGTGCATGCCTACTAGAGCTGTGCAACAGAGGTTTTGTCCTACTTCCGCTTCAAGGCCACAACCCACTCTCCACACTGAAGCCAGAGTAGTCTTTTCAAGTGCAAATCTGATTTGTCATCTCTCACCACTCCTATATGAAATGCGCAAATGCTTTTGATTGTTTTAAAAATAAAACCAGAGTCCTTAATATGGCCTGTAAGTTTTATATGACCTGGTGCCAGGCCTGTCTTTTCAGACTCTTCTCATATTACCCTCCCTGAAGCAATCTGTAGTCAGCCTCCTTTCTGTTTCCTAAATGTATCCTTTGCAGCCACATAGAGTCTCCACACTAGCTACTTCATCTGCACAGAATGTTTTCACATGACCCTGTTTTTCCTACTTAGCTCCCACACATTTTAGATCTATACTTAAGCATTAAGTCCTTCTCTTACCTCTAGGTCTAATTAAGAATCTAGGTAAGATTCTTTGTCATGTGTTCTGTATCCTTCCTAAACTATAAATTCCACAGGGACAGAGGCTATGGCTATTCTTAGTCATTTATATTCCCAGTCATTTATATTCCCAGGGTAACAATATAAGACTGCGCAGTATGCATTGTACAGAAGGGTCACATCTAAGGGGCAACTTTTAAATATACAGTAGTATATTGACTACAACAAATTTCTGATGACTGGTGGTGGAATTTCTTTTACTAACAAAATCAGTCTATTGTGACAGTTTTCTAAAAGCTGGAAATAAAGGTGTCTTGAGGTAGGGATGCCTTTTTATAATTTACTCATAAATACTGTGTGGGCCAGCATCAACTTTGCCATTATCTAGCACAATACCTAGGACATATGAGACACTCATTGAATATTTGTTCTAAAACAGAATGTCTGAATGGTTCTTACAGAAAAAGTGAGTTGTCTGCCTGAACCTACAGAAGTAGTAAACAAATTGATATTAATTGATAAAATGATTACAATACTTAAGACATTCTTACTTGACATATCTTTCTATGCATTTACTGAAAACTGAGGTACAGATAAAAATTCAGAAATTATTTTTATCTTGAAAGTCAATTACTTGGCTCCATTTTGACATTTTTAAATCCATTGTTTATGATGACAGTTTTTTCCAAATGATTATGTGAAGCAGAAAGAGAATGCAAAACATATATTTTAAAATAATAAATGAGGTCAACAGTTTTCAGTCTGCTTCTAAAAATATTCANATAAAAATTCAGAAATTATTTTTATCTTGAAAGTCAATTACTTGGCTCCATTTTGACATTTTTAAATCCATTGTTTATGATGACAGTTTTTTCCAAATGATTATGTGAAGCAGAAAGAGAATGCAAAACATATATTTTAAAATAATAAATGAGGTCAACAGTTTTCAGTCTGCTTCTAAAAATATTCAAGACATCTTTTTAAGATAGTTTATGAAATTGCTTTGGTAAAACTGTATTAGCACCATCCACCAAATCTTCAAGTCTAGATTAAGTCTACTTTAGATAATTATTATTAGAGATGAAGTAAAACTTTATAGCATGATAGCAATATCACCATCTTTATCATAAATAAGAAATATACTTAATACAGGAACAATCTTCCAGCTGACAGTTTGGAGAAATTGTTTCTGAACTATAATGTCAAGATTTCATATTTGAGTAATACATTTTTTATAATAAAGCCTCAATAGGAAAGGTTTAATAAATCAGTGTTCTGATAGGATTGAGCTTCCAAAACATGTATTCTTATAGATTTAAAGAGATTAAATAAAAGTAAAAAAAATATATAAACAAATACAAGACATTTAAAGCTGCTGGGAGAGGTCCACAGAAAGAGGTGGGTTTGTGTGAATTTCTAAAGGATATGGAAGATTTCATTGTTTTTGTCTTCCATGCAGAGGCATACTTTATCTGTAAGCACATGGTTTTGAAAGACCAAGTGTCTTATCTAGGGTGTGTGATGGTGGGAATATAGGTATAGGTTAGAATACAAAGATACATGAGACTGTGACTGATAGAATGAGAGGTTATAGCCACATTAGGACTCTTTGCGACCCTATGGACTAGCCTGCCAAGCTACTCTGTCCAAGGAATTCTCCAGGCAATACTGGATTGGGTTGCCATGCCCTCCTCCACAGGATCTTCCCCACCCAGCAATCAAACTCACGTCTCTTATGTCGCCCGCATTAGCAAGTGGGTCTTTACCACTAGTGCCACCTGGGAAGCCCATGCAGATATCAGAGTCTCCCCTAAATATAAAAATATAGTAACATTCATTTTCATATAGCCCAGGATCAAATGGGCAGGGAAAATCTGGGTCAATTTGTGGTGCAGAGACTGAGACACTCTCTCAACTCCTTCTTTGACGTGTATCTTCTTTGACATTGTATCCTCCCACTTTAATACCCTCAGCCTTCCTTCCTTAGTCCAGGGCCCTCATTTGGTTCCCTGTAATCAGGTTATATACTTGCCATCCTCTCTCCTGTGAGGCAACCTAGCCAATACCCAAAATCTTTAGGGCCTACATTGTTCACCAGGTAACTTGAGAAACAGAACTGCCCTAATGAATATAACAACAAAATATTTAATCATCTTCTAAAAAGAATTTCATGCCAATTATTAGTAAACTTAGAGCAAGTGGAAAATCAAATTAATCAAGTACCAGGTCCAACGCTGCTATCTCTCCTGTGAGGCAACCTAGCCAATACCCAAAATCTTTAGG
The DNA here is from genome assembly GCA_006410675.1 of Oreotragus oreotragus. Classification (NCBI taxonomy): domain Eukaryota; kingdom Metazoa; phylum Chordata; class Mammalia; order Artiodactyla; family Bovidae; genus Oreotragus; species Oreotragus oreotragus. The sequence goes on along the minus strand of SJYX01016420.1, from coordinate 71,200 downwards.
GCCTACATTGTTCACCAGGTAACTTGAGAAACAGAACTGCCCTAATGAATATAACAACAAAATATTTAATCATCTTCTAAAAAGAATTTCATGCCAATTATTAGTAAACTTAGAGCAAGTGGAAAATCAAATTAATCAAGTACCAGGTCCAACGCTGCTATTATAAACTTCATCTTGTAAAATCAGATTATAAAAACAGACTATACTTTTAAAATTAGATTTTTTTTTTCTCATTGGCTCTCTCTTAATGTTATTTAATAGCTAAAATTAGAGTATAATTTGCCTTACTTTTTATTTACATTTTATTTTACTTCAGAGTTTGAATCTACATGGAAACAGCTTGAGTAAATTGAGAGATCTCTCCAAATTAACAGGACTACGAAAACTTAATATCAGCTTTAATGAATTTACTTGTTTAGATGATGTATACCACCTGGTAAGAACGTTTTTGAAATTATATAAGTAAAATTATTAATTTAATGGATAAATTATTTTTGTAATAATGACCTCATCTATACCATATTAAAGATATATAGCCCAAATTAGGAACAAAGCATACATAATACTGTAGTATGTTACTTTTCCTTAAATAGGTCTTAGATTTAGATTCTGTTTACAAACCACATATACACCTGTGATCATATCTGAGTTCTAGCTACTTGAAAATAAATGTAAAACTACTCCAGACTCGTTTTTAAAATGTCATTTATAAACTGTCATTTCCAATTTCTTCTGCTATTTTTTCTCAGCCTTTTTTTCCTCCTTCTTGTGAGCCCTTATTTCTTCTTCACTTTTTGGTTTACCACTGCACAGCTAACGCTGTCAGTTCTTCCCATCTGTTCATTATCCTTATGGTCATTTCTCTTTCTCTCGAGGCCTTGTCCTTTCTACCAAAACTTCAAATACATAGATCTTGTTTGACTTGTGTTTTCCTTCTTATAAATCAAAGGACAAATATAGTCATACATATGTACACATAGGTACAGATCTTATCTGGATATTTTTCCCTGTTTTATGTCATATAACAATAATTACATCGGAAAAGGCAATGGCACCCCACTCCAGTACTCTTGCCTGGAAAACCCCATGGATGGAGGAGCCTGGTGGGCTTCAGTCCATGGGGTCACTAAGAGTCGGACACGACTGAGCAACTTCACTTTCACTTTTCCCTTTCATGCATTGGAGAAGGACATGGCAACCCACTCCAGTGTTGTTGCCTGGAGAATCCCAGGGATGGGGGAGCCTGGTGGGCTGCCGTCTATGGGATCACACAGAGTCAGACACGACAGTAGCAACTTAGCAGCAGCAGCAACAATAATTACATATGAGTTCCAGAACTGCAATCCAGCATCTTTGTTTCCATAGGTCTCTGGTCATCGACATACCTTTTTGAATATATCCAATGAGATATATTCAAAGTACATCTCTGTTCTTGCCCATTTTGTACCTCCTAGTAACCATTTCAAGGCTCTTGCACTATTACTTCAGACACGACAGTAGCAACTTAGCAGCAGCAGCAACAATAATTACATATGAGTTCCAGAACTGCAATCCAGCATCTTTGTTTCCATAGGTCTCTGGTCATCGACATACCTTTTTGAATATATCCAATGAGATATATTCAAAGTACATCTCTGTTCTTGCCCATTTTGTACCTCCTAGTAACCATTTCAAGGCTCTTGCACTATTACTTCAGACACGACAGTAGCAACTTAGCAGCAGCAGCAACAATAATTACATATGAGTTCCAGAACTGCAATCCAGCATCTTTGTTTCCATAGGTCTCTGGTCATCGACATACCTTTTTGAATATATCCAATGAGATATATTCAAAGTACATCTCTGTTCTTGCCCATTTTGTACCTCCTAGTAACCATTTCAAGGCTCTTGCACTATTACTTCAGACACGACAGTAGCAACTTAGCAGCAGCAGCAACAATAATTACATATGAGTTCCAGAACTGCAATCCAGCATCTTTGTTTCCATAGGTCTCTGGTCATCGACATACCTTTTTGAATATATCCAATGAGATATATTCAAAGTACATCTCTGTTCTTGCCCATTTTGTACCTCCTAGTAACCATTTCAAGGCTCTTGCACTATTACTTCAGACACGACAGTAGCAACTTAGCAGCAGCAGCAACAATAATTACATATGAGTTCCAGAACTGCAATCCAGCATCTTTGTTTCCATAGGTCTCTGGTCATCGACATACCTTTTCGAATATATCCAATGAGATATATTCAAAGTACATCTCTGTTCTTGCCCATTTTCTACCTCCTAGTAACCATTTCAAGGCTCTTGCACTATTACTTCTCCCACTGTGGTGAGAGTTTGCTACTTTGTTTATTGGCCTTCAGTCAGTTCAGTTCAGTTCAGCTTGGTGGTGTCCCACTCTCTGCGACCCCATGAATTGCAGCACTCCAGGCCTCCTTGTCCATTACCAACTCTCAGAGTTCATTCAAACTCATGTCCATCGACTCGGTGATGCCATCCAGCCATCTCATCCTCAGTCGTCCCCTTCTCCTCCTGACCCCAATCCCTCCCAGCATCAGAGTCTTTTTCCAGTGAGTCAACTCTTCACATGAGGTGGCCAAAGTACTGGAGTTTCAGCTTTAGCATCATTCCTTTCAAAGAACACCCAGGACTGATCTCCTTTAGAATGGACTGGTTGGATCTCCTTGCAACCCAAAGGACTCTCAAGAGTCTTCTCCAACACCACAGTTTAAAAGTATCAATTCTTCAGCTCTCAGCTTTCTTCACAGTCCAACTCTCACATCCATACATGACCACTGGAAAAACCATAGCCTTGACTAGATGGACCTTAGTTGGCAAAGTAATGTCTCTGCTTTTCAATATGCTATCTAGGTTGGTCATAACTTTCCTTCCAAGGAGTAAGCGTCTTTTAATTTCATGGCTGCAATCACCATCTGCCATGATTTTGGAGCCCCCAAAATTAAAGTCTGACACTGTTTCCACTGTTTCCCCATCTATTTCCCATGATCATTGATGGGACCAGATGCCATGATCTTCATTTTCTGAATGTTGAGCTTTAAGGCAACTTTTTCACTCTGCACTTTCACTTTCATCAAGAGGCTTTTTAGCTCCTCCTCACTTTCTGCGTAAGGGTGGTGTCGTCTGCATATCTGAGGTTAGATTTTAGTATTTAAACTCCCTTCCTTTTTTCTTTTAGTAAACTAGAGTCTTTTATTAAATTGGGGTGACATTGGTTTATGACACTACATAAGTTTCATGTGTACAATATTATTATATTTCAACTTCCGTATACACTACAGCGTGCTCACCACCAAAGGTTTAGCTTCTATCCATCACCAAGCAGTTGACCACCTTTACCCATTTTGCCCTCCCTCCACCCTACTTCCCCACTGGTAATCACTACTCTGTTCCTTTTATCTATGTGTTTATCTTTATTTGGTTTGATTTATTCCTTTATTTTTTTTTAATTCCACATATGTGATATGATACAGTATTTGTCTTTCTTTGACTTATTTCTCTTAGAATAATACCCTCCATCCATGTTTGTTGCAAATGGCAAGATTTCATTTCTTTTATGTCTCAGTATTTCATAGTATATATATATATACCACATCTCCTTTATACATTCATCCATTGATGAGCACTTACGGTGCTTCCATATCTTGGCAATTGTAAATTCAGCTGTGAACTCAGGGGTACAGTATTTTGAATTTATGTTTTTATACTCTTTGGATAAATACCCAGAAGTTGAATAGCCGGATCAGATGGTGGTTCTAGGCTTAATATAAAACAGAACTCTCCATACTATTTTCCATGTAAATTGGCTGCACCAGTTTACATTCCCACAAACAGTGCATGAGGGTTCACTTTTCTCTACATCCTCTCTTGTTATTTCTTGCCTTTTTGATGACAAATCATTGTGGTTTTGATTTGCATTTTCCTAATAATTAGTGATGAACATCTTTTCATGTACCTGTTGTCCATCTGAAAATAACTTTGGGAAAATGACCATTTAGCTCCACTGCCTATTTTTAAAATTGGGTTGTTTGGTTTTTTGTTGAGTTTTATGAGTTTTTAATATATATTTTATATCAGCCTCTTATCAGATATATGATTTGCAAATATCTTCTCCAGCTTGGTATATTGTCTTTTCATTTTGCTGATGGTTTCCTTTGCCATGCAGAGCTTTTTAGTTTGGTGTAGTCCCATTTCTTTATTTTTGCTTTTGTCCACATTGCTTGAGGAGTCATATCTAGAAACACACTGCTAAGACTCATGTCAAAGAGCATACTGCCTTTATTTCTTCTAGAAACTTTAATGGTATTAGGAAACTGGATAGGCACATGTAAGGCCAAAGTCCTTTTTAACAGAATTCCCTATAGTGTTTGGTATGCAACTGAGAAAAGAAGATAGTTTAATAGGGGTCCCAGGACTATATATATTAATTGGTGGTATTTTTTGTTTAATTTTTTTCTAATGATTTTCTAGCAGTTCCAAAGGTTGTAACAAGCACTGTAATTTTGCTAAGGCACAAATATAAAGAGTAAACTCTTAAGTCACACAGGATGAGTTTAGCCAGCTGCCCAGTGTGTATTTTGCAGTGTGGTTATGTTGTTCTTTTCATCACGACAGCCACACAGCCTACTTATTGAATAACTATTACCATGGTCATTTTACATGTAAGGGAACTGGACAAATTTTGTTTAAGTGTTATTTTTTAATTTTAGGACTAGGTATAGATTCCTCAAACCTCAAGAATCTGATATACAAATAAGTCTCTAAAAATGACTATAAAGGATCTTCAGGTGTTCAAAGAGAGAAAACACTGTATATGTAGAATAAAACACAGATCCTGAAAACCACATACTACAAATATGTGGTTTAATAAATTATTATAAGGTGAACATGCTTGTAAGTATCGTCCAGGTCAAGAAATAAAACTCTGCCACCCAGAGCATAAATCCTTATATATGCCCCATTCCTTCAAGGAATCATTATCCTAACTTCTATAGTTATCCTCTCCCTGCTGTTTTCCCCCCATAGTTCCAACACACAAATGTGCATCCCTAGCACAGCAGTTTGGTTTCCCCCATTTTTTAAGTGTACTGTATTTTTTTAAGTCTCTTGTAAGTTTCTCTTCTATTCTCTTTCACTCCCCACTGTTTATTTGTTAGAGAAGGAAATGGCAACCCGTCCCAGTTTTCTTGCCTGGAAAATCCCATGGTCAGAGGAGTCTAGTGGGCTGCAGTCCTTGAAGTTGCAGTGTCGTAAAACAGTTGTAGAAAAACTTGCACCTTCCAACCCAAAGAGTTTCCCACAGTCTGCTGCTGCTGCTGCTGCTGCGTCGCTTCAGTTGTGTCCAACTCTGTACGACCCCATGGACTGCAGCGCACCAGGCTCCTCCTCCGTCCATGGGATTTTCCAGGCAAGAATACTGGAGTGGGGTGCCATCGCCTTCTCTGTCCCACAGTCTAGACCCTGCCAATATATTACTTATGATACAACCCTACATGCCCTCCACCCACCAGTTTTTTTTCCAAATTGGCAACTGGATCCAGAGATTGGATCAGACTCAGATTGCATTCCTCTGGCAAGACTGTAAGAGACACATAATGTCTAGTCGTCACTTTTCTGATTCAGGGAGCCTATATATCCATTGTTCAGTTGCTCAGTCATGTTTGACTCTTTGCCAGCCCATGGGCCACAGCACCCCATGCTTCCCTGTCCTTCACCATTTCCCAGAGCTTGCTCAAACTCAACTCCATTGAGTCAGTGATGTTATCCAACCATCTTGTCCTCTGTTGTCCCCTTCTCCTCCTGCCTTCATTCTTTCCCAGAATCAGTCTTTTCCAGAGAGTCAGCTTTTCCCATCAGGTGGCCAAAGTATTAGAGGTTCAGCTTCAGCATCAGTCCTTCCAATGAATATTCAGGGTTGATTCCTTTGTTCTCCTTGCAGTCCAAGAGACTCCCAAAACACCGCAGTTCAAAAGCATCAATTCTTTGGCACTCAGCCTTCTTTATGGTCCAACTCTTATATCTGTACAATGAGACTACTGGAAAAGCCATAGCTTTGACTGGGCAGACCTTTGTCGACAGAGTAATGTCTCTGCTTTTTAATACACTATCTGGGCATAGCTTTTCTTCCAAGGAACAAGTGTCTTTTAAGTTCATGGCTGAGTCACCATCTGCAGTGATTTTGGAGCCCAAGAAAATAAAGTCTTTTACTGTTTCCATAGTTTCCCCATCTATATGCCATGAAGTGATGGGACTGGATGCCATGATCTTAGTTTTTTGAATGTTGAGTTTTAAGCCAGTTTTTCACTCTTCTCTTTCACCTTCATCAAGAAGCTCTTTAGTTCCTCTTTGCTTTCTGCCACAAGGTTGGTGTCATCTACATATCTGAGGTTATTGATATTTCTCCTGGCAATCTTGATTCCAGCTTGTGATTTATCCAGCCCAGCATTAAATATTCATTGATTTATTGAAAATTATGAAATAGCAATATTCTTATGTTCATTTCTTTTTCATTTATTAATTGGAATATTTTACATAGAGACATTTCCCCTTATCTATTATGTGGCTACCTAGTAGAACCATTCATATAGAAAATACAGAAAAGATATTTGATTATTTGCCCTTATTTACCAACTTTGAAGATAATGAATTAGTTCCTTATGATTTGCCAAAGATGAGCAATTCTTTTTCTGTTTTAATATCATTAGGAATGCAGGTACTTAAACATATTTGAGTATATTCAATTTATTGCAATTATTATCATGACAAAGCTCAGATTTTCTCATACTTAGCCAGTGGAAGCATCATAAAGTTATCTCTTTTAGCCATGACTCTAGTAGTCTGTGATAGCTTCTTTGCCACCTAGCATGAATGATTTTCCATACACATTTTGTGTGTTTTTCTACTGCAGACAGAGTCAACTATTTCTTCAAGAAGCCCTGGTTTCTTTTAGAGAAGTGATATTTCAGGACCACAACCTGGGTTAGTCACTGTTTATAAGTCTTTCCATTGGACAGGACTTGTTGTGAGGGAGGTGTGTGTGGGAGGGGGGCTGGTATATGTGCATATGTGTAACTAAAATTAACCTTATGAATTTATATTGATATTTCCAATTCAAGACTGCAAATCATTTAGCTTAACCTTTTTTCTGTTGTTGTTTTGTTCAATTGCTAAGTCATGTCAGACTCTGCAACCCCATAAACTGCAGGACACCAGGCTTCCCTATCCTTCACTATCTCCCAGAGTTTGCTAAAACTCATGTCCATTGAGTTGGTGATGCCATCCAACCATCTTATCCTCTGTCATCCCCTTCTCCTCTGTCATCCCCTTCTCCTCCTGCCCTCAATCTATCCCAGCATCAGGATCTTTTCCAAAGAGTCAGATCTTCCCATCAGGTGGCCAGAGTATTGGAGCTTTAGCTTCAGCATCAGTCCTTCCAATGAATATTCAGGGTTGATTTGCTTTAGGATTGACTGGTTTGATCTTCTTTTTGTTCAGGGACTCTCAAGAGTCTTCACCAGCACCACAGTTCAAAAGCATCAATTCTTTGATGCTCAACCTTCTTTATGGTCCAACTCTCACATCCATTACATGAGTACTGGAGAAACCACAGCTTTGACTATATGGGCCTTTGTCAGCAAAGTGATGTTTCTGCTTTTTAATATGGTGTCTAAATTTGTCATAGCTTCTCTTCCAAGTAGGAAGTGTCATTTAATTTCTGACTGCAGTCACTGTCCACAGTGCTTTTGGAGCCCAAGAAAATAAAATCTGCCACTGTTTCCATTTTTTCCCCATCGACTTGCCATGGAGTGATAGGACTGGATGCCATGATCTTCTTTTGGGAGGATATTGAGTTTTCTCTGTTACATACATCTATATCTTTTTTTTCATCACCAATAATCCTTATTTTCAAGGTTACAAGGTGAGAATTAGGATATTTAATAATCATTTATTTGTTTTATTCCCTGTTATACACACAACAGTCTTGGAATGATAGTGCTAATACCCTCATCAGCATGTTACCATAACTTTTTTTTTTTTAATTTTGTGTATGCTCTTTCCAGTCTTCCTTATTTTAAAAAAGTTAAAATTATCATACTATATCTACTTTGAGCATGTAGCCCTTACACTCTGTACACTCTACCTTTTAGTTCATTGGTAATTGTATATTTAATTCTCATCACCAGTCCTTAGATTGATATCAAACATCTTAATTGTCAGAAAAATATTCTATTATAGATTCCTCAGGAAAGGCTTATAGGAACAATATCCCTTAAGTTACTACATGTTGATAATAGTTTATCTATGTCCTTTATACTTGAAAGGCAGTTTTGTTAGGTATAAAATCTTTGGCTCACAATTTTGTTTCTTGAGCATCTTAAGTGTTATTTAATTTTCTTGTGGCATAAAGTGTTGCTGTAGAAAAGTCTGATGAGAATGTATAATTTTTTCTCTTATAAGTCACAAGCTTTTTTCTTCTAGATGTCCAAAGGAAGTTTTTTAGTTTTCATTAAAGTCTAGTAATTTTATTATAACAGTATTTCTTGTATTGGTTGTTATGGGTCAGGATTTCAAATTCACAGTATACTCTTCAAAAATAAATATTAAAATCATTTTTTTAACTAAAAGTTTTTAGAAACTTTTGTTTCCTTGCTTTGGCTTTCTTCTTTAGGAACTCACATTATCCATATGTTGAATCTTTTCTTCACTATTTGTCACTTTCTCTTGAGTCCTTTTTATATCTCCATTTAGATTTTTTAATTGATTTGATTTTTTAAAATTTCTTTTTCACTTTCTGCTTCTCTTAAGGTGTTGTCTGTTGTTTACTTCTTTTGTCTTTGACTAGTTTAGTATTCACTTCTGAAATGATTTTATTATTTTATTTTAGATTCTTTTCTGAGTCCTTTCACTTCACTTCTGAGTTTTTCTAATCCAGATTTCTGTTGTTATTTTGTATCTTGTATCATTCGTAACATCTTTTTGAAATAATAGGTTTATGGTTATGATATGTTTCTTGGGCATGTCTTTCTGATATACTTTTATTGCTGGCAGCAATATTTCTATCTCTCTCATGCGTGCGTAGTTTGTTTAGCTTTGTCTGGGATTTTACCTCAATACTTTACTGCTGCTTATTTTTCAGTGAAATTACTTCTTAACTTTTAAAATGAAAGTGGGTGTTGGGGAAGCTTTTGTAATTTCACAGATCTCCCTCTTCTGCTGTTTATATGTACTGTTGACAGTTGTAGCACTTATTTTCTGAGATTTCCTGACTCTATTCCTTCTTCCACTTCAGTCTGAACTTTCTCTTTTATTTGCCTCCTTTGTCCTTATCCTGTTTAATTTTGACTTAGCCCAGCAGTTTCTTCTCCAAGAAGGACTGAGTTCTCACTGGAGCCTGGTGGAGCAGTTTGAAAATTCATAGGTGCTAGACTGGTCCAGCCCCTTCAGACCTTTTTACTATGGATCTCATGCACTCATCTGGTATCAGAAAAGGCAAAACTCCCACTTTCAACTGCACTCAGTGTGCCTTCAGACATTCCACTGAATATTGGTTGGCTATCTGGGGGCTCGCTTATTCTCAGGTCTGTCAGATGATGCCCTGATGCTTCCTTCTTCCTCTCACATCAACATGGACACCATGTAGTCTTGTGGTTATTGGTGGTTTATCCCCACCAACTTCTTTTGGGACTTATGGGGCTACCTTGTTATGTAGCTTTATTATAAATGTTGTCCATGGAATTTTGGTCTTATTTTTACGTGGGGATTCAGAGAGTTTGAATACCTGTGCTGCCTCCGCCTATGTATTTTCCAATAATCAACTTTGTATATGTATTTAATATTAATTATATGTATCTCTGCATCACAAAAGGCTATGCCCTAATTTAATCACTCACCTGTTACTTCTATCAGTAGCTCAGACGGTAAAGCATCTGCCTACAATGCGGGAGACCTGGGTTCGATCCCTGGGTTGGGAAGATCCCCTGGAGAAGGAAATGGCAACCCAGTCTAGTATTCATGCAGTAGTCATGCCTGGAAAATCCCATGGACTAAGAAGCCTGGTGGGCTACAGCCCATGGGGTCGCAAAGAGTCAGTAACGACTGAGCCACTTCACTTTAGTTTATCTCATTTTTTACCAGCTGAGCCACCAGGGGCTCAGATGGTAGAGAATCTGCCGGCAATGCAGGAGACCTGGGTTCAATCTCTAGGTTGGAAAGATCCCCTGGAGAAGGAAATGGCTACCCACTCCAGTATTCAGGCCTGGAGAATTCCATGAACAGAAGAGCCTGGAAGACTACAGTCCATGGGGTCGCAAAGAGCTGGACATGACTGAGAGACTTTCACTTTTACTTTTCACTTTTATTTATCTATCATTTTCCTTAACTGTGTCTCTAACATGCAGAGTTTCTATACTTTATTGTATGCTAGACACTAGGTTCTACTAGGCTGCAGAAAGAAAACGGATGGTTACTATGTGCTCATTACCCTGTCTTTGCCTTGTGAATCAGAATTTCCAATCTATGACTGTTTATATAATGAAAGACTTGGGCTTCATAAATGATGGAGATACATTAAATAATTTTTATAGATTTTTTTTTTAATCTAAGCAAGACATCCACACAAGGTAAAACTGAAATATCAAAAGCTGTATGTCTGTCATTCATTCACCTGAACTATCAGGAAAGGAGAGTATCCAAGCCAAAGAAATAGGAACAGATTTTTTTTTCTCTGAAAATAACTATACCATAGTCAGAGTTGGCCAAGGAGAGAGAAACAAATATGTATGGCTATTTGCAACTTTATAGATTATAGAAATAACACTTCTGTCTTACCTTTTCCAATGACAAATTTAGTGTTAAAATATTTCTAATGCCTCAAGACAGCTAATCTACATTTAGAGATTGAACTATTATCCCTAAAATATTTTAAAGAGGTTTTGTCAGTTTTAATCTTTGTAATTTGGGCTGAATTGTACCATAACTTACAAAAGATTTAAACCAAAACACAAGAAACACTAAAATGCCAAATTCTCCTGCAAAACTGAAAATATTATTCCTTGAATATTCATGGAGTGTATGGAGTCTCTTTTATATTCTGGGAATATAAAAAAGTGAAGATCCTACCCTTGTTTTCAAGAAAAGAAGACAGCTATCTTTATATAACGAATTGTTCCCAAATGCTAATCAGCATGCAAGTGTCAGAATTTGGGACAAGTTTTTAACCATTTTTTGATGAAAAATGACAAAAGGTGGACCATGTAGTAAAATTTTATAAATCTAAATTTATTTAATTTAAAAGACTATTCTAAGATTATATCTTTAATACTTTCTACTGCCAAATATTCTTTTGTTCAAGAAATTATAATGATAGTAAATTATAGGATATTTTTTACTATGCTTACTTATAATAAAAGTCAGTAATACTATTTAATTTCCAGAAACTTTTTACATTTTAATGATCTGAACACTCAACTCTTGAAACCTGAGTCATTGTAATAGGTGCTATTACAACAATATATGAGCTATGCATTATATAGCAATAACTAATTCTATGGTGAATTCAAATAATTGTTTAAGTTATAAAGAAATCAAATTTATTTTTAATTTATAATAATATTATTTTTATTTTAATAAATAAGTTGCAAAATATTTTCTTCATGTTTTCTTTATCACTTTCTGGTTTGGGGTCTGAGTTAGTATATACTTTAAAAGAAAATTTTGTTTGCAGTGAATAGAAGTAGCAAATTGTTTTAAAGATTTCTTACAAGTTAAGTAAAATAAAGATCTAAATATATAAATGGCCAAAGATGAGAAAGACAACAAGCAAAAATATAGCTAGTATGATACAGGCTTCCCTGGTGGCTCATACAGTAAAGTGTCTGCCTGCAATGCAAGAGACCCAGGTTCAATCCCTGGGTCAGGAAAATCCCCTGGAGAAGGAAATGGCACCCACTCCAGTATTCTTGCCTGGGAAATTCCATGGACAGAGGAGCCTGTTGGGTTATAGTCCATGGGATCTCAAACATGGAAAAGGTGTGCAACTTCACTGGTAATAATGTAAATTAAAATAAGGCAGGTAGCTTGGTGGATATTTAAGGAATGAGCATTCTCAGATCCTATTGTTGGAAGAAAAAACTGATACAGACTTCCTTAAAACTATTTGGCAATATTTATCGAGTCTTAACAGTATAGAAATCCTTAAAAACCATTAATCTTATTTCTAAAAACCTTTCCTGAGAAAATATTCTCGGTTAAAGTATTATAAACATGGACATTTGTTGCAGTGTTGCCAACAATTAGAAGTCACATAAATGTCCATAGCAAAATGTTTTTAAAAGTCTAATAATTTACATATTAGAATACTATCCAATCATGAAAAATCATTTTGAATAATATTTAATAATGTGTGAACATGTTATAAGGGAATAAAATTCTATATAATAGAGTAATAAATTTGTTTCATATAAGAAAAATATATGAGCATATAATAAAAAATGTTTTCAGTGGTTCTTTCTGAGCAACAGAATTATATATGCTTTCTATTTTTTTTTAATTTATTTACTGTATTTCCCAAACCTCCAACAAGAATGTGTTATTTTAATATATTTTTTAAATTATTATTGAAAAATCCTGTCCTTTTAAAAAAGGAAATTATAGAATGTAACAGGTTTAGTTTCTGCTTCTGAAGATGAACCTTTATAAACTAGGCCATGAGTTTAAACCAGAAGCCTAGGTATAAGAAGTGTAATTCTTCATTGGGGACAAATTTTCTTGTTAGTTTTTCTTTGCTGTCTCATCTGTAAAAACACATACTGCCACTCTTATGTTACAAGGGTGAAGAGAGAAGTAAGAGAAAATTACTAAAATAAAATATAATGTAGCTCTTTATTAATAGGAAAATAGGTACTTTGATGCCATTACTGCAGTATAGGCTACTGTTTAGGTTTTCTGTAAGGATTACCAAAAAGCATGTAAAGTACTTAAAGAATCAGAGAGAGAAAAAAAGAACTGTGTAAATACAAACCATGATCTTTCTAGCATCACTTCTATTTGTATGTGTTGTAGTATAACCTTGAATATTTGGATGCAAGTCATAACCATGTGATAACCCTTGAAGGATTTAGAGGTCTGATGAAACTTAAGCACTTAGACTTGAGCTGGAATCAACTGAAAAAATCTGGCGATGAAATAAATGTGTTATGCAAACATACCAGAAGCCTTCTCACTCTTGATATTCGACATAATCCATGGCAAAAGGTATGTAACAGACATGTTTATAAAAAAGCAAACAATCATTTTTATTTCAAAGCTGTTTTCTCACTATTATTCAATAATACCCGGAAACAGGCAAACTGTCTTTGTCTCAGTAGAATTCCTTGAAGTATTTTGTAAGTTGAATATAATGTATCGATCAAGTGAATCAAATGTTATTATAGAAAAGTTTTTAGTTTCACATCAGATTTTTTTTGCAGCCTCTAATATTAGTTTGAGAGTACTGTGGTCTTAAGAGTATCAGATGTCATTGCCATTTGAAAACCTTTAGAGAAATTTTATAATGTAGTATATATAGCTCAGTGTGCTAGAATCCTACTGTAGTGAGGCATAGGAACCAAGAATAATAGAATACTATACTGTGAGAGAAACATGCTATTAAAGGGGGAACAAGTTTGTCACATTCTCCAATAAACCTAAATTATAAAGTCTTATTTATGTTCTGTTATAAAAGGAAATTTGAGCACTGTTTTTTCTCATCACAAACATATGTAGATTCATGCTAAGAAATTTCAATATTCAATGATTATATTGAAGAGTATCTCCAACTATTTAAAATAATCCCCAAGTTTATAATTTCAAGAATGCATCTTTTCTTGCTTTTCAAAAATGTATATAGAGCATTTTCAACATTTTAAAAAGGGACTAAAGCATGATTGTTTCTATTACATTGGCCATGTTACTGTGTTTATACTGTTGTATTTCTCCTTTTTCACTCCATAAAATTGAAGCATATTTTTCTTTTGCCAAGTCAGACTTCCTGATTTATCATAGTAGAGCTATAGCCATTTTCTTGCTTTTCAAAAATGTATATAGAGCATTTTCAACATTTTAAAAAGGGACTAAAGCATGATTGTTTCTATTACATTGGCCATGTTACTGTGTTTATACTGTTGTATTTCTCCTTTTTCACTCCATAAAATTGAAGCATATTTTTCTTTTGCCAAGTCAGACTTCCTGATTTATCATAGTAGAGCTATAGCCATGCTGCCAAATTAAATGTCAAGAGCCGAAGATCTGTATTGGCTCACCCAATTGGCTGAGTAGCTAACTGCTGATCTAGATAAACAGGAGGCACTGCAGTTCTTTGAACACTTTTCATCACTGTCACTTGTCAACAGCTAGTGGGATTTCCTCCTTTCACAATTGTAGAAGTATCCAGCTTCAGACAAAACAGATTAATTCTTAAATATAATTTAATTCTTAAATATAATTTAATTTAAATATAATTTAATATTCTTAAATATAATTTAATATCAACTATTATTTAAAGAATTAAGTTAAGCCTTTATTTTTAGACATATATAATAAAGTAGGAGGTGCATAATTTGAATTATGTGGGAAGGAATGAAGAAAAACTCCTTTCCATGTCATAACACTATGTAATATTTTGTAAAAATTAACTTTTATTATTTTTCCCAAGCCAGCCACACTAAGGCTGAGTGTTATTGGCAGATTAAAGACTCTTACTCATTTAGATGGAGTCCTCATTTCTGAAGAAGAAGCAACAGCAGCTATGAAATTTATTTCTGGAACAAAGATTACTCAGGTTGGCTTTCACTGTTTAATATTTCTTGTTCTATTTAGAATATATAAATAATATTTCCTATACTCATTTCATTATTGAGATTTTGTACTCTCTCTTAGCATGCTAATAAAAAGTTCAGCTATAACAATCATATCACTTGAAAATTTTTTTCTGCTTAAATGTATCCTATTTAAATACCAAATGGTTTTATGGATTCTCATCCCTGGACACTACCTCAAAAATACCATTAGGGTAACTGTTTTTTTCCTAGTCAACCTGAACTCAGCAGAGTCCTTTCTAGAGCCTCCATGAAAATAAGCAACTTTCTGTGGATAAGGTAAGCCTAGAGACCTTGAGAAAGCATTTAGTGACTCATTTACCTGTATTGGTATTATATGTGTCTGGCTGAAAAAAACAAAACCTATTAACTTGGGGAAGGGGAAATACCTATATTATCCAGATTAAGAATGCTACTTTAACTAAAGTTGCTTCAGTATCCTTAATATCTCCACTCTAGTTATCCAGGTATTTACTTTCTGTAGAATATTTGAATGTTAATTCCTTAATGTAATGTTTAATTTTGGATTTGTTTAAAGTGAAGGAAAGAAACTTTTTTGTTGATAAAAATATCATTGACTCCTAAAGAAGACTTGGGGATTGACCCTACCAGAAATCAAAACTTGCTAAAATCCTGTAAGACAGTGTGGGTTTGGCAGTTAGACAAATAGACCAACACAACAGAATATAAAGACCCAGTGTAGACCCACACATACATGAAAAAGTGATAAATCACAGAGCTGACTGTATAGATTAGGGAGTCTAGTCAATAAAAGGTACTGGGATAAGTGCATTAAGGTTTCACTGCAGAAAGCAAAACCAAAATATTTTAGAAGAAAAGATCAGAAATTATTATTGCTGCTGCTGCTAAGTCACTTCAGTCGTGTCCGACTCTGTGTGACCCCATAGACGGCAGCCCACCAGGCTCCCCCATCCCTGGGATTCTCCAGGCAAGAATACTGGAGTGGGTTGCCATTTCCTTCTCCAATGCATGAAAGAGAAAAGTGAAAGTGAAGTTGCTCAGTCTGTCCGCCTGTTAGCGACCCCATGGACTGCAGCCCACCAGGCTACTCCGTCCATTGGATTTTCCAGGCAAGAGTACTGGAGTGGGATGCCATTGCCTATTATAACCTTGAATTAGGGAAGAATTTATTATGTAAGAAATAAAGAGCATAAATGATAAAAGATTGGATTTGTCTATCTTAATACATCTAATCCTCAAAGGGTAGAAAGTCAAAAGACAAGCTATATACTGGGAAAAGAAATTTGCAACATATCTAATTGACAAAAGTAGATAAAATTAGACAAAATTAGACAAAATTCTTTATATTTCCAAAATATATTAGGAAAAAGACAACCAATCAAACAGAAAAATGAGCAAAAGATTTAAACAGACACTTCACTGGAGAGGAAATCAGAACAGCCAAACAACTTAGGAAAAGATGCTCTACCACATTAATACTCAAGAAAATAAACATTAAAACTTTAATAACCTACCAATTTATGGCCACTATTGGGAAAAAAAAAACAACTCTTGATAATACCAAGTTTTAGCAAAGATTTGAAGTAAAGGTTATTACAATTGGTGTAACCACTTTGGAAAACAAACTGACCCTATCTAGTAAAGCTGAATATATACATACCCTAAACCCAGCAAGTTATATACTCCAAAGATACTCTTGCATATGTGTACCAAGAGTCAGGCACAAGAATATTCATAACAGCAGTGTTTATAATAGCAAAAACCCCTGAAATCAGCTCAGTGTTCATTGACTTTGATAATGAAATACTATATAACAATGACATGTGAATAAACTACAGCTACAGGCAGAAGTGTAAATGAATCTCATAGATACAATTTTGAGCAAAAAAGCAAGTTACAGAAGAATACAAACATTATTCAATTTTCACAAAGTTCAAATATGTTTAATACTAACTAATATTTTATTTATGGATATAAACATCGGTCTATAAAGAAAACAAGTAATGGTAGATACAAATTTTTAGATTATTTGATTGCTTCTTAAGAGGATTGATTGATTCTCTTGAGATGAGTGATGGGTTCTGAGCAACAGAGGAAAAAGATTAGGATAGGACACACAGGGAGCTTCTAGGGTAGTAGAAATATTCTAGCTCTTAAACTGGTTTCATGGATGAATTTCATGGTGTTTGTATTATAATCCTTTCACAGTTTTATAAATATTTTATTATGGTTAAATGACTGATAAAACAAAAAATGAGTGAGATATATGATTTAAAGTATATCAAGTTACTGAAAACACTTTAAGACATAGAAAATGTCATATTTTAAAATTATTGATTGGGCCAGCCATCTAAGAGACAGTTCTTTTAACTATATATAAATGGACCTTTCCATAATATTTCCTTATTCATCATGTTTTTTGTTGTTGTTTTATTAGTTCTCTCTCTTACGGCATTCTAGTACTAAAGAAGAGAGACCACGGATTCTCAGCATATGGCCTTCTGCCAAAATTCTGACAGAGACTTCAAAGTTAGGACCACATTCACATATGAGTGGAAATTGGTACTTGAAGGTAAAAGCAATTCTATTAAACTTAATGTAAAATCTTAAGTTCAGTTGCTTTTAGTCAGCTTTGCCCTTTATGTCATAAAGAGGGTATAGATAGGTAATGGGCAGAAAACTGGGAGAGACAAATTAAAATTGAAAGAGAAGTCAAGTTGTGACTAGCTGTGTCACAGGGCTAGACATCGGGGCTAGACCTCAATGTTCCAGATGTTCAACTGGATTTGGAAAAGGCAGAGGAACCAGAGATCGAATTGCCAACATCCACTGGGTCACTGAAAAAGCTAAAGAGTCTAAGGAAAACATCTAATTTTGCTTTATTGACTATGGCAAAGCCTTTGACTGTGTATATCACAACAAACTGTGAAAAATTCTTAAAGAGATGGGAATACCGGACCACCTGATCTGCCTCCTGAGAAATCTGTATGCAGGTCAAGAAGCAACAGTTAGAACTGGATATGGAACAACCGACTGATTCCAAATTGGGAAAGGAGTACGTCAAGGCTGTAATTTAACTTGTATGCAGAGTGCATCATGTGAAATGCTGGGCTGAATGAAGAACAAGTTGGAATCAAGATTGCCAGGAGAAATATCAATAACCTCAGATATGTAGATGACACCACCCTTATGGCAGAAAGCAAAGAGGAAGGAACTAAAGAACCTCTTGATCAAAGTGAAAGAGGAGAGTTAAAAAGATGGCTTAAAACTCAACATTCAAAAAACTAAGATCATGGCCTCTGGTCCCATCACTTCATGGCAAATAGATGGGGAAACAATGGAAACAGTTAAAGATTTTATTTTCTTGGGCTCAAAAATCACTGCAGATGGTGAATGCAGCCATGAAATTAAAAGACACTTGTTCCTTGGAAGAAAAGCTATGACCAACCTATAAAGCATATTAAATAACAGAGAACTCACTTTGCCGACAAAGGTCCATCTAGTCAAACTATGGTTTTTCCAGTAGTCATATATGGATGTGAGAGTTGGACTGTAAAGAAAGCTGAGCACCGAAGAATTGATGCTTTTGAAGTGTGTTGGAGAAGACTCTTGAGAGTCTCTTGGACTGCAAGGAGATCCAACCAGTCAGTCCTAAAGGAAATCAGTCCTGAATATTCATTGGAAGGACTGATACTGAAGCTGAAACTCCAATACTTTGGCCACTTAATGCAAAGAACTGACTCATTAGAAAAGACCCTACTGTTGGGAAAGATTGAAGGCAGGAGAAGAAGGGGATAACAGAGGATGAGATGGTTAGATGGCAACACCAACATGATGGACATGAGTTTGAGCAAGCTCTGGGAGTTGATGATGGACAGGGAAGCCTGGCGTGCTGCAGTCTGTGGGGTCACAAAAAGTCGGACGCGACTGAGTGACTGAACTGAACTGAACTGAGACCTCAACAGTGGTCACTGTAGCACAGGAATTTAGGATAAAGGTACACTATAAAACCAATGGGTAGATTCTGATAATATATAAAAATAAACAAGAGGACTTTAAAGCTCAGAGCCAGAGACCAAGTCAAAAGTTTGGATGGTAAGGTAAAAAGAATCAGGAATCCTGGCAAGGGAATAGGGGAACTAGTCAGAATTCACCCAAAGCTAAGGAAAAATGTTATGGAACGCCACAGCTTCTTGCTTCATAAAGCAGCATGTAAGCTCTTGCCAAATGTAGAAACTGAGTTAAGAGAATCTGACCCTTGAAAATGGAAGATATTAGTGCCATCGTTTTTATTACAGGATACAGAGATATTTAGCTGTGATGCTGGCTCAGTTATAGTCTTAGCTGACCCTGTGGGCAGTTCTGGAATTACAATGGCCCTTTAAATCTGTCCTAAGTTGGGCTGAGAAGGCCAGGCCCTTCTTTCCCTTCATCACTGGGTAGCTGCCAACCTGGGAAGGGGCATGACCTTGAGCAAGGCTGCTCTCTGCAGCTGATGCTGTCCCTGAAGGGACTGACAGTTGAAGGCTTTCTGCCAATAGCACTCCCAGCAGCTGAGACAAGTCCTTCACTACAGGGAAGCTGACTGGCACAGCTCAGTTTCTACAAAACCATATAAGTCCCTCTTTGAGTTATAATCTCAAAAAATAATCAAAATTTTAATTTTCTGTAAATTAAGAGCTTTTCCATGTCTTTAGTTCCTAAAGGAATTTTTTTGATGTTACAACATTTGAATTATTTCATTAGCTTTTTTATCTTATAACAGTGAATTTTGATATGATTCAGAAATAACATATAAAGTGAATCATTCTACAGATAACTGCCTTAAATTTAGATGGGCAACATCTTTTTGAAATCACAAATTTAGAAAAATTGGAAAATTTGAAATGGGCTTCATTCAGCAACAATAATCTCACTAAAATGGAAGGCTTGGAATCTTGTGTTAACTTGGAAGAGCTCACATTAGATGGAAACTGCATCTCAAAGATAGAAGGTAAGATGTTAAATAATCCTAGAGTCTTAAATTATTAATGTCTAATTAAGAAGAGTAAAAAGTGAGTAACACAAATGAAGGAATTTCTGAAGAGGAAGATCTTCCAAGAAGTCCCAAGAAGGTTTGGAGTAGAATGTTCTAAGTCACTTCAGCCTTGTTCAACTTTTTGTGACCCTATGAACTGTAGCCTGACAGGCTCCTCTGTTCATGGGATTCTCCAGGCAAGAATACCGGAGTGGGTTGTCATGCCTTCCCTCCTCCAGGGGATTCTCCTGACCCAGGGTTAGAACCTGGATCTCTTAACGTCTCCTGCATTGGCAGGCAAGTTCTTCACCACTAGCACTACTTGTTAAGCCCAGAGTATTCTAAACACCTCTTAGTGGGATCTGTGGTTGGTTACTATATATAATGAGCCCAACTAGCTGACTTTCATTTCCTATACCTTCCCTCCCATCTCTGAACCAGTGTTTACCATCTCTTACCAAACTTATCATGTAACAAACTAGACAGTAGTCAAGATCTATACTATTGCATATATATTAATAAATGAATGAATGAGGTATACTTTTGAAAAAGATAGGTAGCCATACACAAACACACACATCAGCATACTTATCTAGGAATAGAATATTTCTAGATGTGCATTTTGGTAACAGGGTTGTCATTGAGAGAAGGTAAAAATTGAAAACCAAAGCCTGGGAAAGAGACTTAATTTATTTGCTTTTGAATTGTTTTTAGCATGTGTGTATACTACCTTTTTCAAGGCTATGGTTTTTCCAGTAGTCATGTACGGATGTGAGATTTGGACTGTGAAGAAGGCTGAGCGCCGAAGAATTGATGCTTTTGAACTGTGGTGTTGGAGAAGACTCTTGAGAGTCCCTTGGACTGCAAGGAGATCCAACCAGTCCATTCTAAAGGAGATCAGTCCTGGGTGTTCTTTGGAAGGAATGATGTTGAAGCTGAAACCCCAGTACTCTGGCCACCTCATGCGAAGAGTTGACTCCTTGGAAAAGACTCTGATGCTGGGAGGGATTGGAGGCAGGAGGAGAAGGGAACGACCGAGGATGAGATGGCTGGATGGCATCACCGACTCGATGGACGTGAGTTTGAGTGAACTCCAGGAGTTGGTGATGGACAGGGAGGCCTGGAGTACTGCAATTCAGGGGGTCGCAAAGAGTCGGACATGACTTAGCGACTGAATTGAACTGAACTGTACTACCTTTTTCATAAAATAGAAATTTTTACTTAAAAAAATTACATATCCAAAACAAGTGTTAATTATCTTCAAAAATAGAATGTTTAACATTCGTTATACTTTATTTTAATAGTGATTAACAATAGTTTATAAAAAAGTGCTTGATCATAGGAATCACTTAGTTCAGTTCAGTTCAGTCACTCAGTAGTGTTCAACTCTTTGCGACCCCCTGAATAGCAGCACACCAGGCCTCCCTGTCTGTCACCAACTCCTGGAGTTCACCCAAACACGTCCATCGAGTCGGTGATGCCATCCAGCCATCTCATCCTCTGTCGTCCCCTTCTCCTCCTGCCCTCAATCCCTCCCAGCATCAGAGTCTTTTCCAAGGAGTCAACTCTTCGCATGAGGTGGCCAAAGTACTGGAGTTTCAGCTTTAGCATCCTTCCTTCAAAAGAACACCCAGGACTGGTCTCCTTTAGAACGGACTGATTGGATCTCCTTGCAGTCCAAGGGACTCTCAAGAGTCTTCTCCAACACCACACTTCAAAAGCATCAATTCTTTGGTGCTCAGCTTTCTTCACAGTCCAACTTTCACATCCATACATGACCACTGGAAAAACCATAGCCTTGACTAGACAGACCTTTGTTGGCAAAGTAATGTCTCTGCTATTACATATTATTGAATATGCTATCTAGGTTGGTCATAACTTTCCTTCCAAGGAGTAAGTGTCTTTTAATTTAATGGCTGCAATCACCACTAATCAAATATATGTACAGATTCACAGGCCTCTCTTCTATAGATTTCAGCTGAGTAAGAGGATAGAGAGGTTTAGCTCAGGCATCTGCGTTTAGAACCATCACTAGCCTTCCACTCCCATACAACAGGGTGCGAATTTTGCTTTGTATATACAACTGAGAACCCATTTCCTTTTTATTCCCCTCCATATTCTCATTGAAAGGAAGAATTCTTCAACCTTTCTTTTCCCTATACCCACTTTTCAAAGATAGCTACCCTACTAAACTTTAACAGATATTTATTCCTTTTTTTTTTTTCACAAACACAGATAGGCCTAATATCCAATTTAAGGATTTTTGGTTTGACAGTACATCCTAACTGGCCCCAGATTGATTTACTTTCAGCATTTCATAGTCCCATGATAAAGGCTGATGTGAGAGAGGAACATGAATAAAATTTATTGAGTATTCATTGTTTATTTGCCAATAGCTATAACTGATACTTTTCAAATATCACTCTATTTACTTCCATAGCCCTTAGAAATAGATTTAGGTATATTCATTTCATGGATGAGGAGAATTAGGCTCAGAGTTTACATAATTCTACATAATTTACCTATGGTCCTAAATCTAGTAGTATTACATTTGAAATCAACTCTGACTCCAGAGTTCTTGTCTTTCAACTGCATCATCCTATCCACAGTTACAAAGTGTCTACAGTACGTATTGTATTAATACATAGGGATTAGATTGCAGTGAGAGGTAACATTTCTGTTACCTCTAAACATAAAAAGGTAGAATTCGAGTTTGTTTTTTTTTTTTTTACTACAAATGATGCCACAGTAAGGAATACTTTCCAGAGCATTGTATTCTAGTTCCTTACCCTTAATGTTTTACAGTACGGGTTGGTGAATACTTGAAGCTTTGTGTAGAGATTTATATTATCGTGATGATGAAAACCTTAATTAATTACATCATTAAAAGGTTATTTGAAAACTTAATTCAATATTCCTATACAGTGCTTTCCCTTAACATCTAAGAAAAATGAGTCTACTTAGAAATCCAAAATTAGAATTAATATATTAGTTGGGACTTAATGCATATTATATTCTTCTTTAACAAAAGGAAAAACAATGATGATCAATACTATAAAATCTGTCAAGTAACTTGAACTTAGAAAAAGAGAAACAGTAAAACAACCAGCAGCTTATTTTTTAAATTAACCTTTCAGTGCTATCTGAATCTTTTTTTGAATTTGCTTATTTTTCTAGGCATTTCCAAGCTGACTAAATTAACCCGCCTCAGCATAAATAATAATCTCCTCACTGGTTTGGAAAAGCATACTTTTGATAACATGCTTCATCTGCATTCCCTTTCTCTTGAGAACAACAGAATCACTTCACTGAGTGGTTTACAAAAAGCTTTTACACTAATTGAATTATACGTAAGCAATAACTACATTGCTCTCAATCAGGAGATCTACAATTTAAAGGTGACTATCTGGGCGCACTAATGTTTTTATTTTTCTAAAAATTTTATTTATTTATACTATGAAAGTAATACATGCTCACTATATAGAATTTGGAAAATATAGAAAAATGTAAAGAAGAAAATAAAAATCAGGAAGGTTTGTTAAAATGTATCTGCATTCAATTTGTGTACACATACAAACATGTGAGTGTGTAACCATAGTTGATAGTGCTCCCAAGTTGATAGCTTCACAGAAATACATTTTAGTCCTCAAATAAAATAACCCGATCTCCATTCCTTCTAACTGTGCCTTCCTTAAGTATTTCCAAGGATCACCTAACCTGATTGGGGGATAAGATTCATTAACAATTCCTCTTTTCAGAGCAGTTCTTGATTCTCTTTCACTACTTTCTGGTTCTTTCTCATGGCTTCTACCCTCTCTGGTCAGCTTTGCCCAGTTTTGCTTTCTGTAATTCTCCCCAGTAAAGCCTTTGACTGTGTGGATCACAATAAACTGTGGAAAATTCTGAAAGAGATGGGAATACCAGAAGGACACAACTGAGCGACTGAACTGAACTGAAACCTCTTATATTGAGGCTACTGTATAACAGATTTTACTGTAAGTTTTAATAAAATGGAAGTTTACTACAACAAAGAATAGGGATTTACTTCAAATGTAATGTGGGACTTCATAGTTTCTAAAGTTCAAAGGTCATTTCCTACCACTGAGACTCCCAATGGCCTCTCTCCTTTTGCTGATACTACATTGCTTGGGCTTTATCTCCTGCCAAAAACGTACATCCATTTCCTATCTTTTCTTGCTTGCAAACTTATCCTCATCATATTCCCCAATACAACTACTTCTAGAGCTGTAGAGTCAACCTAATCAACAATAGATACATAATAAACATTTTACATTATAGACACAGAGTAAGTAGTCTTACCCCCTCATGTCAGGGCCCTTCCTTCACAACAAAGGCACATCAAAATATCTTATCTAATAAGGAAGCACATTGAAGTCTGCTACTCCCTTACCAGGCAGAAGCACTTCAGTTTTAACCCTCATCAGAAGACTGTTTTTTTTCATGGCTTCATTTCACTATTATATTTGTATATGTGCTTACGTATGTGCTCAGTCATGTCCAGTTCTTTGAGACCCCATGGACTGTAGCACACTAGACTCCTCTGTCCATGGGATTTTCCAGGCATGAATACCAGAGTGGGTTGCCATTTCCTCCTCTGGGGGATCTTTCCCACCCAGGGATTGAACTGGCATCTCCTGTGCCTCCTTTATTGGCAGGTGGATTCTTTTACCACTGAGCCACCTGGGAAGCCCATATTTGTATACTGTGTAGTAAGTAAGTAAGTGAAGTGGCTCAGTCTTACCCAACTCTTTGCGACCCCGTGGACTGTAGCCTACCAGGCTCCTCCGTCCATGGGATTTTTCCAGTTAAGAGTACTGGAGTGGGTTGTCATTTCCTTCTCCAGAGGATCTTCCTGACCCAGGGATCAAATCCAGGTCTCCCACATTGTAAGCAAGACACTTTACCATCTGAGCCACCAGGGAAGTCATATACTACATAATAGCCACATACTAGTTAATAGAGTGTTATTCCATAAACATAGCATATGTTTTAAACTTTACTAAGTTCTTTACAAGTCTTTATCATGGGTAATACATTTAGCACCAGTATCCAAAAAGTGATTCTGATCATATAGTATAGACCACTGAAATACTGCACAAACTTATACTTTAATAGTCTGAAAGTGTACTATAAATAATACAATCCAAAGATCTGAAATCACTATGGAATGAGAGAGTAATTCAAATATTGAAATTCATGGATGATTAAACTCTTAAGGGGAAAAAACTGGTTAGAGTGAGTATATATGTATATCACATTAAATGTATATATTTTTATTATGCAGGGTTTATGCAACCTGGTTATTCTAGACATGTATGGAAACATTATTGTATGGAATCAAGAAAACTACCGGTTGTTTGTAATATTTCATCTTCCAGAACTGAAAGCTTTGGATGGAATCTCAATTGTAAGTTTTTTGTTGACTCAAAGCATTTGGTCCAAACTGCATATTAATATATATCCAAAGGTCATAGTCATTTTGAATGTTGCTTTATCACTAGTATGTAAAGTTACTATGCTTATTAAAATCTGGATCCCCCAAACACATTTTAGATCTGGGTTTTAATTTTTTCTCCTTTGGCCAGTTTTTAATTGTCTAAATGAGGTGGCACAGAAGGGAAGATACTGCTTACATTTACACCCACTGAATCCAATGCCTAACAAATAAAGAGCGCAATTTTATGAGACAGGATAGAAAAACTGCCCTGAAGCCCTACCATCTTCTTGGGCCTAAAAACTGCTTCCTGTTACCTGGAAAAATACAGTTAAGATTCAAGAAAAACATATTTGAACCAACAAATGGTATGTCAACATTACTAGTAAACTGTACTAGTGAAAAATAACTTTTTGTTCTGTGTTAAAAAATAACAACATAGGATTGACTATGAAATCAATACTTGGAAACTTGAATTCTTTAACAAGCAGGTTCATTCAAGGCTTCTGATTTCCGTGTAATAGGATACATGCACAACAAATGTGTGGAGAATAGAAAGTTCCCTGTGTAACATTGCCTAGCACCTGTCAGACAATAAAACTCTTCAGGTTTATAGAAAATTGAGAGATAGTTAATGATTATTTGGGACTTTGAGGTACTCTGATAAGATTACTAATTCTAACCTTGCTTTTTTCAGTACCCTCCTCAGAATGAAGAATCAAAAATATTCTCCCCCAAACATGAACAGTTCTGTAGAATGTTGCATACTGGGTTTTGTTTAGGTGTTGGTTTTCACTGAGGGTTGTTTTTAAAACAGGCATATGAAACTAGTACTGCATGTGCACCAGGGTGTTGTTGAGAATATTATCCTTCCCATCTCTCTGTGCCCTCAACTGAAGGGCCACCTTGGAAAGTACTTTTAGAAGTAAGTATAGGAAAAACATTTCCCCCTGAAGAAAAGTTATGCTCTCCTTGCTGACAGTGAGTATTATTTAACTATTTTCCTTTTCACTTTGACTACCTTAAAGCTCAGAGCCAAATTTGTGGTTCAGTAACAGAAGCCCTGTAGGACTTGTGGTCTCTCTCCCTATCCCAACACTTGATCTCTTCTAACTTACATCATTCTCAATCTCTGCTATTATTTACATTTTACTACTTGATTACATTTTCCTCCTGTAAGCTCCACAAAATTTTCTTAGGATGAGGTAGAATATATGAATTGATAATGGGACATGAAGATTAGTCTGAATAACCTAGACTTTAACTGAGAGGTAATGGGAAGGCATTGAAGTTTTTGAGTAGGTGAATAACATAATTCAAAATTATATATTAGGAAATTTAACAGCAGTGTTTAGATCAATAGATAAAAAACCAATAGGAGACTATTAGCTTAATCTAGATATGAAGTACTGAGAAACTGAAATGAACCAAGGGGAAATAGTATTATAAACGGAGAGTTGAAACGTAGAAATACTAGGAAGAGTTGACAGAACTTGACAACCAATTAAATTTGAAAGATGAGGAAAGGAAAGAATAAAAGAGGTCTATAAGGCTTGAGTCTATGCCAGTAAGAGATATCATAACAAAAATATAGGAAGAAAAGTAGTGTTGGACACACTAAGTTTTATACAATAGTGGATCATCTGATTGGAGATGGCAAACAGGCGATTGAAAACACAAGACTAACTTCAGATATGGACATTTAATTTACATTTGTTTAGATTTGGAAGTAATTTAAAGAAAGTTGCCTAGTTAAAACATATACCATTACCTAGTTAAACAGCATATACCATTGACTAAGGAAAGAGAGTAGAGAAAATAAATCTAAGTGATGCTTTTAATAACTTCATTTAGTAAATGTAAAGAGGAAAAGAAGCCACCAAAAGTAGATGTAGCAGGAGGTAGAAAGCAACATGATTCTAGAGTGTTTGAGAGGTAAATAGACAATGAATTTAGAAATAACATGGTCCAAAGGCTTTATTTTGTGAATGAACACAAAGAACTCCAGAGAATTTAAATGCCTTATTCCAAGTGACGTGACTTTTTAATGGTAAAGCATGGACAGCTAAGTCTCACTCTGTCTCCAGGGCTCCATGGATATATAATCATACCGGGATGGAAGGTAATGTTCCTGGAAGTTCCAGCTTTCTAATCATGGTTGATTTTCCTAGCAACCAGTCCCCATTCTCAGGGACTTTCCAAAAGTCATCTTGTTAAACTCATGTGTGGTTGAAAGGCTTGTTAGGAATGGCAGCACGCTCCTTTCATTCACCTGGTGGTTCTGGAGCTATTTCAGGAATTGAAGACAAAAACCACAATATTATAATAAAAGATTCCCAGATGTGAGAGTTGGAACATAAAGAAGGCTGAGCACCAAAGAATTGATGCTTTTGAGCTTTGGTATTGTAGAAGACTCTTGAGAGTCCCTTGGACAGCAAGGAGATCAAATCAGTCAGTCTTTTAGGAAATCAATCCTGAATATTCATTGGAAAGATTGATGCTGAAGCTGAAGCTTCAATGCTTTGGCCACATGATGCAAAGAACTGACTCATTGGAAAAGACCCTGATGCTGGGAAAGATTGAAGGCAGGAGAAGAAGGAAATGAGAGGATGAGATGATTGGATGGCATCACTAAGTCAATAGACATGAATTTGAGCAAGCTCCAGGAGATGATNCAATGCTTTGGCCACATGATGCAAAGAACTGACTCATTGGAAAAGACCCTGATGCTGGGAAAGATTGAAGGCAGGAGAAGAAGGAAATGAGAGGATGAGATGATTGGATGGCATCACTAAGTCAATAGACATGAATTTGAGCAAGCTCCAGGAGATGATGAAGGACAGGGAAGTCTGGCATGCTGCAGTCCATGGGGTTGCAAAGAGCCAGACATGACTGAATGGCTGAACAACAACATGGCTCTAATACAGGAATTACAAGGGTTTTAGGAGCTATGTGCCAGGAACAGCAGACAAAGACCAAATGTATGTTTCTTGTTATAAGTCACAATATCATAGCTCATGCCCTTGTCTTTTTACAGCAAAGTGATCATAAATTCAAAAGATTTTGGAATATTGCTATAATCCCATTTAGTTATTATACAGTCCATAATCATAGAAATGTCTCCCAGGGTGAGGCTACTCAGATTTACAGCTTTCCATTGGAGACTTTTGTCAGTTTCCTAAAACAGGAGTAGTCTCAGAAAACATAGCTTCACCCTTTCAAGTATCTGTTATAATTGACTGAGACAATATCAACTCTTGCTCTAGCCTCTTTTGAGGTAATATAAATAATACTGGATTTCCCTCATTACATTATGTATTCATTAATTCCTTTACCCACAACTTCCCTTCCCCATCCTTTCCATTTATACCCGTATTTTTCCACCTCTGGAAGGGACATTAGGTTTGGCCACTGCTGGTCTAGATTGCAGACAGCAATACTAGTCTATCATATACCTCCCCTCAGCCCACCTCACTTAAAATCGGGCAAGGTTATAATAGGTGCAAAACTAGTGGGCTATTTTTGCTACCAGGAAATACAGATACATTCATTGTTAATTCCAGTTTTGCCAGATGGAGTGAAGGTAAAATCTACCCCCATCAGGCCTTCAGAAATTCTGACAAAATGTTTAAAAGCATAGTTTCTTGCTTAAAAATGATCCCTATTTCTAGCACTTATAATTACAGGTGTGGTTGTGTGACACTGCATTGGGTAGGAAAAAAAAAGAGTTGAGGTGATGTGAGGAAGAAAGAAAGAAAAAGTATAATGATTTTACCAGCATCATCCTTCCTTAGTAAGAAGTGCATAGTAATATCAGCATCCTTCCCCTGTCCCCCATATCCACCAGAAAAACAGACGATAGTCTATCCATCAGGGACACTCTTTTGGCTCCATTCATGTTCACTGAGTATGAGCACACTCAGAAAGATGTGTAAGCCAGGCCCCAGACTGTCATGATTCTATTCCCCCACCCCCGTTTTAGACAACCAATGCCCACTCCAATTCTCTATCAGACTACTACTCTGAAAAGGATAGTTTCCTGCCCATTGTTGCACAGTATGGGCTGTAAAGCATGGCCCTTGGTCTGAAGAAATAACCATCAACTGTCCAAGTTGGTGTCATATCTTCAGTTCCAGCTATTTTATAGCACTATATGCATTTGCATTTACACCGGGTATGCAAATCCCAGTCCAGGGTCAGTATCTATTCCCGTCAGGACGTATTTGTAGCTCCCTAGGGCTGCCAGCCTTAGTCTGACTTGCCAGCTGTGTTCAGGGCCTTCCCACTGGGAAATATGCCACATAGCCATCTGCAGTCTCTGTCTCTTGCTGGCAGATGGAACAGTGCTTATTGGCATTTTGTACCTAAGAGGGTGCAAGAGGAATATGTCCAGATTCATCCTATCTCTGCACTGCTGTAGACCCCCAATGTCCACCTCTTTTAGACTCAGGTGGCCACCTTAGTGAACATATGGGCCTATCTGCTTGTCAATTTCAATCACCTTCCAAAATCGAAAGCAAGTTCAGATGGGCATCAACGTGCCCTACTTTAAAATACCCATCAATTTCCATAGGGCTGTGCCCCATATGGACATCATTTTAACAGGTCAGGTTTCCATTGTTCTCCTGCCTGACCATATGGCCAAGCAGGAACAGTAGATGAAGGTTTCTTATTATCATCAGAGGAACACACCGCAGAACTCACCACAGTGTTATTCCTCAGGTCCCAAGGTCCCTCCCTGGTCTGCCTTCTTCTCTGAGCCTTTCCGTCTCCTATGCGTATTATATATGTAATATCCAGAGGGTGTGGCTGTACTTAGTATGAAATAGGAAGAAATCAGTCCACTCCATTTTGACCTAGGACCAAAGAATTAAAGACATTTTAGTTCAGTTCAGTTCAGTCGCTCAGTCTTGTCTGACTCATTGCGACCCCATGAATCACAGCATGCCAGGCCTCCCTGTCCATCACCAACACCCGGAGCTCACTAAAATTCATGTCTATCAAGTCGGTGATGCCATCCAGCCATCTCACCCTCAGTCGTCCCGTTCTCCTCCTGCCCCCAATCCCTCCCAGCATCAGAGTCTTCTCCAATAAGTCAACTCTTCTCATGAGGTGGCCAAAGTATTGGAGTTTCAGCTTCAGCATCAGTCCTTCCAATGATCACCCAAGACTAATCTCCTTTAGAAAGGATTGGTTGGATCTCCTTGCAATCCAAGGGACTCTCAAGAGTCTTCTCCAACACCACAGTTCAAAAGCATCAATACTTTGGTGCTCAGCTTTCTTCACAGTCCAACTCTCACATCCATATATGACCACTAGAAAAACCATAGCCTTGACTAGACGGAAATTTGTTAGCAAAGTAATATCTCTGCTTTTCAATATACTATCTAGGTTGGTCATAACTTTCTTTCTAAGGAGTAAGCGTCTTTTAATTTCATGGCTGCAATCACCATCTGCAGTGAATTTTGGCGCCCAAAAAATAAAGTCTGACACTGTTTCCACTGTTTCCCCTTCTATTTCCCATGAAGTGATAAGACCAGGTGCCATGATCTTCATTTTCTGAATATTGAGCTTTAAGCCAACTTTTTCACTCTCCTCTTTCACTGTCATCAAGAGGCTCTTTAGTTCCTCTTCACTTTCTGCTATAAGTGGTGTCATCTGCATATCTGAGGTTATTGATATTTCTCCCGGCAATCATGATTCCAGCTTGTGCTTCATCCAGCCCAGCGTTTCTCATGATGTACTCTGCACATAAGTTAAATAAGCAGGGTGACAATATACAGCCTTGATGTACTCTTTTTCTTATTTGGAACCAGTCTGTTGTTCCACATCCAGTTCTAATTGTTGCTTCCTGACCTCCACATAGGTTTCTCAAAAGGCAGGTCAGGTGGTCTGGTATGCC
>SJYX01016420.1:0-25872 GCA_006410675.1 Oreotragus oreotragus | reverse complement strand
ATCATGTCATCTGAGAATAAAGACAGTTTTACCAATTCCTTTCCATCTAGATTTGTTGCTGTTCAGTCACTCAGTCATGTCAGACTCTTTGCAACCCCATGGACTGCAGCACACCAGGCTTCTTTGTCCTTCACCATCTACCAGAGCTTGCTCAAACTCATGTCCATTGAGTCAGTGATGCCATCCAACCATCTTATCCTCTGTTGTCCCCTTCTCCTCCTGCCTTCAATCCTTCCCAGCATCAGGGTCTTTTCTAATGAGTCTGCTCTTCACATCAGGTGGCCAAAGTACTGGAGGTTCATCTTCAGCATCAGCCCTTCCAATGAATATTCAGGATTGATTTCCTTTAGGATTGACTGGTCTGATCTCCTTGCTGTCAAAGGGACTCTCAAGAGTCTTCTCCAATACTACAATTCAAAAAGCATCAGTTCTGCAACTCTCATCCTTCTTTATGGTCCAACTCTCACATCTGTACATGACTACTGGAGAAAGCATAGCTTTGACTAGATGGACCTTTGACGACAGAGTAATGTCTGTACTTTTTAATACACTGTCAAGGTTTGTCATAGGTTTTCTTCCAAGGAGCAAGTGTCTTTTAATTTCATGGCTGCAGTCACCGTCTGTAGTGATTTTGGAGCCCAAGAAAATAAAGTCTGTCACTATTTTTTTCTTTTTCTTGCCTGATTGTGCCAGCTGTTGCTTTTTATTCTGAGTAACTCTTTCTGTATTTCTTTGTTCTTTATCATATAAAACTGATTTTAAAGAAGAAAATGTGATTATATATGAATTATAAAGGCAGAATGTTATAGCTTAATGTGCTCTATTAGTAAATTCATTCTTTTTCTTCAATTTATAGTAAGTACATAATAAACTTGGAGAAGGCAATGGCAACCCACTCCAGTACTCTTGCCTGGAAAATCCCATGGATGGAGGAGCCTGGTAGGCTACAGTCCATGGGGTCACAAAGGGTCGGACACAACTGAGCAACTTCACTGCCACTTTTCACTTTCATGCACTGGAGAAGGAAATGGCAACCCACTCCCAGTATTCTTGCCTGGAGAATCCCAGGGAGGGGAGCCTGGAGCCTGGTTGGCTGCCATCTATGGGGTCGCACAGAGTTGGACACAACTGGAGCAACTTAGCAGCAGCATAATAAACTGACTTTTTATGTTTATAAAAACAGCTAATTTGAAATTAAGTTTATGGGCCAAACTGACATTTGTGTTTCAGAGATACAATGAGCAGTGAAAATTTGCCTCCAATAATGAGCAGTTTAGAAGTTCTTCATTTGGGTTACAATGGAATTTGTAATTTGATTCAGCTACAACTTAACAGGCTAAGAAATTTAAAATTCCTCTTTCTTCAGGGTGAGTAGCAAAACTGTTAATGTGTAAGTCTTTATTATTAAAAACTGACTTGATTATCTTCCTATTTTGAAAGCAGATATAAGCATCACTATTAGAACAGATTCATTGACAAAAATATTTGAGTAATCACAAATGGGTTTATCTTGATTTGTTTAAGTAATGTAAATGCAATATTCTAGGGCTATAGACGATTGCATTCTAGCTCACCAAAGCACATGCATTTTTTATCCAGTATGAATGACATAATAAGGGCTGGGACTAGAATGGTGTCATGGTGTCAGTGGAACGGGTGACTCCAAAAGGTCGTTTAAAAGAAGTTAATATTTAAAAGAAGAACTTAGTGACTAAATATACAAAGAAAGAAAAATAGTTCAGGATGTTTTCATGCTTTCATTAAGACATTGGCAAACAAATTTCTAAAGCTAGGGGGAGGATAATGTTGTGACCACTCTGAGACATAAAAATGGAAACTTTTTCAAGTAATGGTACTGGACCACAGATCAGAACTGGAGATGTATAGTTTAGAATTATCCCAGTGGAGGTGATAGGTCAAGTCATGGTATATGTGCTTATTTAGGAAATAATGATAAAAGAGAAAGAATGAAAAGCCAAAAAGACATGTAGAGACACAACTCCCCCTACTACCTCTCATAATTCCCTTCCATGCCCCATTCCAAGCATTAAGAAGGCTGGGAAAAAAAGAACCAGCAGAGGAGTCATTCAAGAAATTTTGAAAGAAAACCAAGAAATACAAACTCTCGATGTCAGGGGGAAAAGGGTGATTGACCCAAATCAATTGATGAAAAGAATGAGGCCTGTGAAAAGAATATTGGATGTAGACAATTGGATTCAACAAAAAGGAAACCACTGGTAACCTTCAGAGTATCAGATTTGGAAGTGTGGGAAATTATTGGATAGGCAGTAAAAACAATAGAGGTTAGAGGTTGCATGTTCAAGGAACTTGTCCTTGAAAAATAGGTAAGAGATGGTAGCTAGTGAAGTTATGAGCGTATTTGAAGGTTTGTAAAGAGGTCAGTTAGGTTAAAGATACAGAACAGGAGGAGATAGAAAATTCTAAGGTCAGTTTAAAGGGAGAAGAGGGCAAAAGCTGTAGAGAAGTACAGAAATGTGGGCAGTAATAAGATAAGGTCATGCCAGGATATAGCAGAGAGTTAATGAACTTACATTTCACCTGCTGGATTAAATTTGCTAAAATGGTAGAAAAGTCTTTAGGGAAAGGGCAGGGTGGGGCTGTAGGGAAGCAAATTAAATTCTTAAGGATTAAAAGCTAAATTTATCTAAAATGTAACTATCTAGTTAAATAAGTGGGAATTTTCAGAGTGGCAAATTCCGCTAGTCATAGAAATGTAAGATCCCTGAAATCACATTTAGCACGGTTGTTTTAGAGTTCTCTTTCTTAAATACATTTAATGAGCCTTCTAAAGTGAATAATGGCCAAAAACATGCTGCCGTAGATATTATTCAACACTTGAAGCTATCTCATGTGATTTTTATACCACTAGATTTAAAATATTAAAAGTGACAGTCCAAATACATAATTTTTTGACAGTGATTTACAACTGAGTCGTTTTTCTTAATCTGACTTAATAGACTTCTTTTCATTTATAAGTAAGGCACTGGTAATGTTTCAATTTAATTGTGTGATTTAATTCTTTTCAATTTTATTGAAGGTTATGATATTATCAATTTCTCTAAAGAATAAAATAAGATAAATTTCCCATATTTCATCCATTCTGAAACACCCCCTTTAATATTTTAACATCTTGAAATCAGGTGGTACCTTAATTGATGGCATAGTTTATCTAGCTGAGCTTTTTTTCCCTTTCTTAGTATACACAAAATATTGACATATCTTAACAATTGTTGGTGTCTTAAATTCTATAAAATACGTTAAATTACAAAGAGAAGAATTCCAAGAAAGTGGGATCACATATTCAGTAATTTATTAGTTTTCTAGGACTGCCATAACAGGGTACCACAGACTGGATGACTTAAACAACAAAAATTTATTTCCTCACAGTTCTTGGCCAGAACCCAAGATTAAGATGTCAGCAGGCTTGGTCACTTCTGCAGTGTCTCTACTTTGCTTGTAATTGTTCTCTCTGTCTTCGCATGGTCTTGCCCTCTGTGTCTATGTCCTAATCTCCTCCTCATATAGACACCAGTGATACTGGATTAGTGCTCACCCAATGACCTCATTTATTTAACAGTAGTTACCTCTTTAAAGACCCAAATACAGTCACATTCTGAGGGACTAGAGATTAGGACTTCAACATGTAAATATGAGGAGACACAATTCAGTCCAATAATAAACAAGGAGGATAAGTTGTGGGAGAAAGACTGAATGGCATAGTAGTAGCAGCACTGTAAAAGGTCCAGGTTCGGCCGAGTGTTGCTGCCTTTATGTCATTCAGCAAGACAATTTCTCTGACCCTCAGTTTTCTGATGATTAAAAAATGATAATATTTTCCCTGTCCTAATTTGAGAATCTAATTAAAGCATTTGGTCAACTCAAGGTCCCTCTTCTTATATAAGTTATTTCTACTTACACAGTAGGGAGAAATCATAGATTATAATGAAAGAATTGAGGTTCTAAAAAATGTAATAAATTCTTAATTTTTTAATGTAATTGCAGTTCAAAAATATGTTGAGAAGGAATTAACAGCATGATTAAGGTATAACTAACATACAGCAAATTAATTTATTAACAATACAGCATAATTAGCAATGCAACAAATTATTTAATAAATAGTTAATATCTTATTTGAATACTCATTAGAATAATCCAATATGCTCAGGAAGCATATCTTTGTTTTTTCTTTTTTAACTACTTCCTGGTACATTTTGGTCTTTTTTTTTTTTTTTGGTTTTCATTTTATTTAAGTATAGTTGATTTGCAATGCTGTGTTAGTTTCCAGTATAGAGCAAAGTGACTCAGTTATAAATACATATATTTATATACATATATATTCTTTTTCAAATTTTTTTCTAATATGGTTTAGCATAGGATATTAAATATAATTTCCTGTACTATATAGTAGGTCCTTGTTGTTTATCCATTCTATATATAATAGTTTGCATATGCTAGTCCCAGACTCCCAATCCATCCTTCCTCCACCCCCTACCTGCTTGCCAACAAGTCTGTTCTCTATATGTCTGTAAGTCATGTCTGTTTTGTATATAGATTCATTTGTGTCCTATTTTAGATTCCACAGAGTTTCCCTCATAGCTCAGTTGGTAAAGAATCTGCCTGCAATGCAGGAGACCCTGGTTCGATTCCTGGGTTGGGAAGATCCCCTGGGGAAGGGATAGACTCTCACTCCAGTACTCTGGCCTGGAGAATTCCATGGACTCCGTGGGGTCACAGAGAGTCAGACACAACTGAGTGACTTTTGCTTTCACTTTGGATTCCACATATAAGTGATATCATATGGTATTTTTCTTTCTCTTTTTGACTTATTTCACTTAGCCTGATACTCTGTAGGTCCATTCATGTAGTTGCAAATGAAATTATTTCATTCTTTTTTATGGCCGAGTAATATTCCATTGTATATATGTACCACATCTTTATCCATTCATCTGTCGATGGACATTTACATTGCTTCCATGCCTTGTAAATGGAAATGGCTCTTGTAAATAGTGCTGCAGTGAACATTGGAGTGGAAGTATCTTTTTGGTTTATGGTTTTCTCCAGATAAATTCCTAGGAGTGGGATTGCTGAATAATATGGCAACTCTATTTTTAGTTTTTTGAGGCAGCTCCATACTGATCTCTACAGTGTCTGCACCAATTTATATTCCCACCAGTAGTATAGAGGGTTTCCTTTTCTCCACACCCTCTCCAGAATTTGCTATTTGTGGACTTTTTCATGATGGCCATTCCAATCAGTGTGAGGTGGCACTTCATTGTAGTAAGAATTGCATTTTCTCTAATAATGAGTGATATTGAGCATCTTTTCATGTGCCTCTTGACCATCTGTATTTCTTCTGTGGAGAAATGTCTGTTTAGGTTTTCTTCCCATTTTTAAATTGGGTTGCTTGTTTTTCTTGTTATTGAGTTTTATAAGCTAGGAAGCATATCTTTTGCATCTACTTTTATCAGTATCAACTATTTTAGCACTTAACTGTTGAAGAGATAGATTGGGTCAATTCACTACATTTTCTACATCATATCTTGATCTTTCACACATAAAGGAAAAATTTTACCTAGTATTATTTGATGATGATGGTACCTTCCTATAAATTAATGTTTTTCTCCTTGGAAACATGTTATTTTAATACTTCACTTTAAAAAAATCATTTGATAAAAATATTTAAACAAAGATAGTTAATTTATTGAGTTTGGGCTCACTTGACATATCATGAGTTACCTTTTTTCAGGAAATGAAATTAGTCAAATTGAAGGACTTGACAACTTAGAAGTCCTTCAAGAATTGGTAGTGGACCATAACCGCATCAGAGCGTTTAATGATAGTGCCTTTGCCAAACCAAGCTCTCTGTTGGCACTTCACCTGGAGGAAAACAGACTACGAGAGCTGAGCAAATTACAACCTTTGGTAAAACTAGAGAAACTCTTCCTAGGATATAATAAAATCCAGGTAACATTATTTTCTTTTGTTATAAGATTTGCAAGACTTAACCCCTCTAAACAGAAAGCTGTCAAACACACCAATGAATATTTTGCTAGTGAGCTACTTATCATTTATATGACATGTAAATACTCTGGGATGCAGAAATGCTCACCCTACTTGTAGACTTATAAACCTGACCAACCCACATGCATCCGCCTGGATATCCTCTAAGAGATCTTTTTAGTTCCTGACTGTTCTTGATCTGAGCCGACTGTGCATCTCAACCCCAGACTCACTCTGGGCCTTTAAACTTAACATTTGTACTTGGTCTACTCGACATTTGAATCAACTCCTGATAATGAACTTTGACTTGGCTTTAGTAGTCCATCTTTCCCCACTAAAGGCTTCTTTCCTTTGTTTCACCTGATCATAATTCAGCCTACTTCCATTAGGCCACTGCCCCAACCAGCCCTGCCCAAGCTGTCTTCTGAGATAGTATGCAGATAAGAGGTATACACATAATCATACACAATCCTAACATTTCTCTTAGTATTTCTCTGATGATTGGTTAGCCCTCCTTTTACCAATTTTGTTATTTCTGCCCATACCTCTAAGACAACCTTGAATACAAACTGAACTGTGTACTGCCCCACAAGGTCAGGGACCAAGTCTTTCTTGCCCAAATTTGTTTTAGTACATAGCATTGTGCCTGGTACTTAGTAGATACATGATTAATATTTGTTTGTGGCTCTACTTGCTGAAGTTCAGGAAGATTTTCTGGAGTGATATAAAAGCCTAGCAGTACCCTTTCCTACCTAGCAACTAGGAAATATATATAGAGAGAACATACAATTAATATATCAAAGTTCAAACAACATTCATCTGAGAAGATGAATGCCAAAGCTGGCAACGGTTCTTTCAAAGCTTTATCTAGAAGAAATCTAAATTGGGAAAATTGCGTTCCTATAGGAACTCTTTCCAGTGATAGAAATTGAGCTAACACAGAGGATTTGTCGAATCAGACTTACATGAATCTGAGATTCTACCCAGTATCAAGCTTTACTAATAAATTCAAGGATACACATGGATCGGGGCCTTCCTGTGGTTTCTCAAATTCTACTTCCAAGTGATCTAAAATAGATCTAAAATTTTTTTATAGTTACTCAATGAATTGGCTAAACCCACTTGGCATTCCAAACAAGAATAGGAGCATATCAAGAACTGTTTCATTACTGTGAACTAGCAACCACCTTACGGAGAAGGCAGTGGCACCCCACTCCAGTACCCTTGCCTGGAAATCCCATGGACGGAGGAGCCTGGAAGGCTGCAGTCTATGGGGTCGCTGAGGGTCAGACAGGACTGAGCGACTTCACTTTGACTTTTCACTTTCATGCATTGGAGAAGGCAATGGCACCCCACTCCAGTGTTCTTGCCTGGAGAATCCCAGGGACAGAGGAGCCTGATGGGCTGCCGTCTATGGGGTCGCACAGAGTCAGACATGACTGAATTGACAGCAGCAGCAGCAGCAGCAACCACCTTAAGCTGATCGTGTTGCCTAAATTTTGTCAGCAGTAGCGTTTTAAAAATAATTTTGCAAAAACTAAAATGTATTTGCAAACTTTCACCAATGTTAAATAATGATAAATAACCCCATTCAGTAGCAAAAGCAAATCATTTAACTAGAGAAACAATTTTTCAACCATATATATTCTTTTATTTATTTTTATTTATTTATTTATTATTATTATTTTTTTTTAGAGCTTCCATTTTACTTTATTTTACTTTACAGTACTCTATTGGTTTTGGCATACATTGACATGAATCTGCCACGGGTGTGCACGAACTCCCAAACATGAACCCCGCTCCCACCTCCCACCCCACATCATCCCTCCAGATCATCGCCATACACCAGCCCCAAGCATCCTGCATCCTGCATTGAACATAGACTGGCGATTCGTTTCTTACATGATAGTATACATATTTCAATGCTATTCTTTCAAATCATCCCACCGTCTCCCTCTCCCTCTCCCTCAGATATTCCCAGCAAATATGTCGGTATTCAGTCCACTCAACATGACATGCTCCTTCCTGGTTAAGGTTGTGCTTGATATATACCTTTGAAGTTGTTTAGACTAGATTCACCTCCTTTTCCACACATCTAGGTCAGTCCTCTTAGGAATTAACCAAATACAATCTGAGTTTTAGAATAGATCATAACTCTTCTGAATAAAAGTATGGTCTTTCCTAACAAGGGCTACTGTATGGCCTGTTTTCCATGTTGGCACATCATCTTTACCCAATCGTGTATTTGAAATCAATAGTAAACAGATCTGTCTTTAATCAACAATACAGAATATTGTCACTCAAGCTCATTTCAGAAGATTCAACTCATTACAATACAACACCTACATATAATAACCTCAAATCAGCATATATTTGAAGATGTTGGATAACCAAATAATAATTTACTGCTTAATTTTTAATAGGATATGGCAGAACTGGAAAAACTTGATGGTATCTCTTCCCTCAGAGAACTTACAGTTTATGGCAATCCGGTGAGTGTTATTTTTCTAATTTATCAGTTAATTTACTTTAAATGTAATCTATAGTTGTATATACTTTATTTTTATATACTGTGATAAAATATTTAATTTTCTCTGTTTCCACCTGCAAGTTACCCAATTTATTATTGACAAGTACAATTTATTGACTAGTGTCTTCTTCCAACAGATTACAATATAAATTGCCATTGTCATATACAACAGGGTCCACTTCTTGGTTCTACTTTGTATTCATTGGTCTGTTTGTCAGTCCCTATAACAATATCAGTCAATGTTAATTACTAAAGTTTTAAAGTAAGTCTTGATATCCGGTAGAGCAGGAACCTCTAATTTTCCCTCTCTTCCTCCTTCTCTCTTTTTTTCTTCACTGTCTTAGCTATCCTTGGCCCTTTACACTTCCTGTGAGTTTCAGGAAACTGCTTCTCAAGTTATATGAGAATACTGTTGATAATTTAATTGGAAATTGGAATTGCATTGTATTTATAAATTAATTTTGTGGAAAATTTGCCACCTTTACTGTTGGAGTCTTTGAAGGGATAAAATAAGCAACTACCCGAACTCACCTAACATCTGAACAAATTAAGAAATATGACAGCGGCAGACAGAGAAGTGAGAATGTTTTGCTTAGTTTAGAATTTTGACAAAGCCAAATGGCCCTGCCAGCAGTTGCCAGAATTAATTCTGATGACTCAGTAGCAGGAATAGTTGACTGAGGCCTTTCCACATGGAAGGAGAGCTTCTCCTGCAGGAGCAAAAGCAATAAGCTCTTTCTGAAGAGAAAAGAGAGGAACTAAACATGACCAGTTTAATCTTCCCAGATTTATCAGTTAAGTCACTCTACTTCCCCAAGTAGAGGAGTGAAGGGACTGAGAGAGCCAGTAGTGCCACATCATAGAGTTACTTCCACCAAGAAAGAAACACAGTAAGCAGTCTCCCCCAATATTTTTAGCTTTCATCCTTCTCATTCACAAACATAAATATCCCTGTGTTTATTTTATGTCCTTCAATTGATTTTCTCCTAAAAGTTTTAGTCATCTTGGGTTAATCATCCTGTTGGTTTTTGTTTTTTTTTTCATTTCTGTTCTTTTATAGCTGTTTTAAACAATCTTTTTTTTATATTTTTCTAGTTGTTTGCTGCTCGAGTATAGAAATTCTGATTTTTTGCATATTACTCTTTATCCAAATAGCTTCTAAACTCTTTCTTAAATTCTAATGGATTGTAAATGTTGTTGGATTTTCTCTGTAGACAATCATAATATTTGCAAACAATGACTCTAATCTTTCTTTCCAATTCATATGGTTTTATTTCCTTTACATCTCTCAGTGTACTGACTAGGACATCTAGTACAGTATTGAGTAAACACACTCATAGTTACTGACTTCAAAGAATGCTTCTAAATTGTCACTATTAAATATGATATTTGCTGTAGGTCATGGGTAGATAACCTTTAGTATTTTAAGACAGTCCCTTTCTAATTCCAGTTTGCTACTTGTTCTTATCAGGAATGGACACTGGATTTTAACTAATTGGTAACATAGTATTTATCTTTAATCTGTTAATATGCAAATTAAATTAATAGAATATAGTGCTAAACCATCCTTAAATTCCTGAGATGAGTATTACTTGGTCATCTTTTATACTTTACTGGATTCAATTTGTTAAAATTTCATGTAACATATTTGTGACCCCATGGACTATACAGTTCATGGAATTCTCCAGGCCAGAATACTGGAATGGGTAGCCTTTCCCTTCTCCAGGGGATCTTCCCAACCCAGGGGTTGAACCCAGGTCTCCCACATTGCAGGTGGATTCTTTACCAGCTGAGCCACTAGGGAAGCCCAAGAATACTAGAGTGGGTAGCCTATCCCTTCTCAAGGGGAATCTTCCTGACCCAGGAATCAAACCGGGGTCTCCTGCCATTGCAGGCAGATTCTTTACCAGCTGAGCTAGAGAGAACTCTCCAATTAATTTTATGAGGCAAAACAGCATTGATCAACCTGAAAAGAATAGCACAAGAGAACAAAATCATAATAACTTTACTTATCTCTACTTCCATAGAGATATGTTGAACTTCCCTGGTTGTTCAGTTGGTAAAGAATCTGCCTGCAACGCAGGAGACCCTGGGTCAATTCCTGGGTTGGGAAGATCTCCTGGAGAAGGGATAGGCTACCCACCCCAGTATTCTTGGGCTTTTGTGGTGGCTTGGCTAGTAAAGAATCTACTTGCAATGCAGGAGACTTTGGTTTGATCCCTGGGTTGGGAAGATCCCTTGGAGAAGGGAACTGGTTACCCACTTCAGTATTCTGGCCTGGAGAATGCCATGAACTGTATAGTCCATGGGGTCGCAAAGAGTCGGACATGACTAAGTGACTTTCACTTCCACCTCCTCTCTTTTTCTAGTCTATGAATTAATTTTTTATAAAAGAAGACTTATATGTTCCTTGAAGGATAGTTAGATCTTATCTCTAAAACCATCTGAACTTAATTTTTTTGAAGTTAGACTTTGAACAGCTTATTCAAATTCTCTGACACGACTGAGAGACTGAACTGAACTGGATATATATATCTAGTCATTTTCTATTAAACTGATAAGAACATATACTACAGTATACTTAAGAACATATGCTGCTATTGCTGCTAAGTCACTTCAGTCGTGTCCGACTCTGTGTGACCTGATAGACGGCAGCCCACCAGGTTCCTCTGTCCCTGGGATTCTCCAGGTAAGAATACTGGAGTGGGTTTCCATTTCCTTCTCCAATGCATACATGCATGCTAAGTCTCTGTGCGACCCTATGGACAGCAGCCCACCAGGCTCCTACATCCACAGTATTCTCTAGGCAAGAATACTGGAGTGGGTTGCCATTTCCTTCTCCACTAAGAACAGATACTAAGTTCAATGTTGAGAACTTACATTTTTCAATAAAACTGTCCCTTTATCTACCTTTTAAATGTACTTCCATCATAATACTTTAATAAGTTTTTAAAATCTTGATTATATCTGTGTTTTGTCACCTGTTTTATAGCTAAATTTTTTTTTTGCTTTTTCTCTTATATTTGATAGGTCTTACTATCATACTAATCTCTTCAAATAACCATATTTTGGCTTTATCAAGTACAATTTTTCTTTTTTTAGTTCATTAATTTTACCCTCTATCTTTAGTTTCTTGGAATTACTTTTTTAAAAAAATCTGAAGTAGTAGAATGCCTACTCATTAACTTTTAATATTTCTCCTAAATTAATAAATTTTAGGATACAAAGTATTGCTTTACCAACAGCCTAAAAGTTTTGATATGTAGTATTTTTCCTGTTATTTCTCAGAATCTACTTTACAAAAGATTTCTTCTTTAACTGTGAATTATTGAAGTGTGATAATTTCAAACCTATTATGTATTTCTAGTTATCTCTTTGTCATTTATTTCTAGTGTTGCTATATTTTAATCAGAAGAGACAATTTATACATTCTTTGGTTTTATGAAACTTGCTTTGTGGCCTAGAATATGGTTATTTTTTAAACTCAATTTATGACTTAGAGATCACTCTTCATTAGTATATATGTATCTACTACATTAAAAATAGATTATTTATTCCCTTTTGATAATGTTTCTTTCTTCCTTCCTTCTTTTCTTTCAATCACAAACAGTGCCTCATACATCTTCTGTGTTGTCAGTCCCCCAGATCATATCCATATTCAGAGATTTGCTAGAAGATTTTCTAAAAGTCATGGGATTTAGCATATAGTTGTACTC
Source organism: Oreotragus oreotragus (assembly GCA_006410675.1). Classification (NCBI taxonomy): domain Eukaryota; kingdom Metazoa; phylum Chordata; class Mammalia; order Artiodactyla; family Bovidae; genus Oreotragus; species Oreotragus oreotragus. The sequence goes on along the minus strand of SJYX01016420.1, from coordinate 13,605 downwards.
ATGGCTAAAGATTTATTACTGTGATATAATGAGTATACAAAGCCAGGTAATGAAGAAAAAAAACATAAGCAGAGTCAAGGAATCCATGTGCAAGCTTCTTTATGCTTTTTTCCTCATATGAGGGAGTCACACAATGTACACTCTTCACCCAAAAACAAATATGTTATTTTCTGACCAGGAAATCCCATTAGATTTAATGGATTTCAAGGATTTTTTTTTTTGGAGGCTTGTCACATAGGTACCCTCTGCCTATAACATACAAAAATTCCAGGACCTCAGAAGGAAAGCAGATTGAACAAGAATCCTGCTGTTTGTAAAAGTAGTCTAAGCATAATGAATTACCTTTATCACTTAAGGAATGGTGGGAAATCTTCCAAATCCAAGTACCAAACACTTGTTAAAACTTATTCTTGCAAACAGATCCTTCTAAAGTTAACAACCTCAAACCGACTATGTTAACTCTTTTACACACTTTCTCATGCATATATGCAAGTAATTTTAGAGTAGGTTAACACTATGACATGATGATTCATACAGTTCAACAGATATGCATTCAATTAAATTGCATAGTACCTATGGGAAATTGTAAGTTTCAAACTAATTACTTATAAGTAAACTTTTATAATATAATCTCATTCATGAGTTGGGATTGCCTGTAGTTAGTGAACAATATCATATACTCTTCAAAGAAACTAAACCTCCACATGGTATCTTTGGTTTAAAAAAAAAAGCTCTTATCTTCACTTAGCATAACAGAAAACTGAGAAATCTTTTTAAAAGGATTTGTATTTGTATCATTTAATACTATATGTTAGTTGTTGCCTGTCATCTTTGCTGTCTATGCTAAATATCCTTCTCTATAAAGGTTAATCTTTGAAATAAAGAGCTTTTTTAAGGAATGAATTGTTATTTTTAACTTTATTCAGATTTGTAGAAAAATGCTACATCGCCATGTGCTTATATTTCGACTGCCTAACTTACAGATGTTAGATGGAATTCCTGTGAATTCAGATGATAGGGCAAAAGCTGAATTTCACTTCTCTGAACTACAAGCAAAGAAAAATTCGGTAATAATTATTTACACTTTTCCTTTTAGTAGTAGATGAACATTATGTCGTGATTTTTACTTAAATGTTTAACTCTAGTGTATGATGCTTCTGTAGACTATTTTAGTATGTATTTAATGATTATTGTCAAAAGCAGCTTGATCTGGTGAACAGAGCACATACATACACATAGAAACTAGGAAAGCTCCTTATTCTAAAAACATACTTTAATGTAGAGCAAGTTATTTAAAACTGTGTGCCTCTTGCTCCATATGTCAGGTGCTGCTAGAAGTTAAGAAACTATAACATATCACTCTTATAAACTGTGACTAACAATAAAACTCTTTCCCTTTCTATCTCCTAAATGGAAAGAGTTTTATTGTTCATGGGCCTTTTGCCCATGAACCCTAGTAGGATATCTCTGACTGTGATAGGGAAGAGGTTAGAGAGGAAAGAAGCCACAGAAGCATATCATTTGGCAATTCTATCATTGACCACCAGGATTTTTCATAGCCATCTTTAAAAGACTAAATTTAACACAGAAAAGCTAAGGTTTTTGAGCAAAGAAGTAATATTATTAGAGCTGTGCCTTTGCAAAGTTTAAGGAAGAAAAGCCTAGAGGCAGAGAAATCAACTAAGAGGTTGTTAGGATAATCCAAGAGAGAAATTATGAAGACCTGGACTAGAGTGGGGCAGTGAAATGTAAGTAAACCTCTAATGTAAGTGAAAGCCAGAGAGCAAGGGCATTAGTCAGTGAACAAAGATTACTTTTAAAAGTTAATTGAAGAGGAAAAATATAAGACTACTGTAGATGCTTTCACTTATCTCACTGGCTTACCCCACACTCTCCATTCCCTCTATAAAACAAACTAACCAATTCCTAGCATTTAATACTAGTAGGCTCCTCTCTAACTAACTTCTGCCTTCAGCAATAGAATCAGATTTATTAAAAGTTGGCTATGTTTTTTCAAAAGCTTATGCCAATCTTTTATTTTAAATAAATAGATATACAAGTACAAATTTTAAATTATTATTTCCATGTTTCTTTGAAAACCAAATGAGATCCTCTGCAGAATCTGGATAAAGATGAACTATACACATACACAAATAATATCAAATTAGGTTGGGAGAAAAAAAACCCTGCAAAATAAGGGAGAGAATTATAACAAGTCAGATAAAATATGTGGGGAAATTTTTTAAAATCTAGGCAGTTTCTTGTATTCAAATTTTCTCCAAATGTTGTTGAATTCTTATTACTTTAATGAAACCAAACTGGAAATTGTGGTGGCTTTATCAATCAGACAAAATACCAGTCAAAGGGTACTTCCTTACAGAAAAGGCCTTGGCCTTTCATCCAAAAATGGGTGGGCACATGTACTTTTATGTTTTAAAATCTTTTAAAGGATTATAAAAAGATTATAGATCTAATTCTTATTATTTCCTGGACTTTTTTTTATTAACCAAGGGGATTCTATTACAGATCAAAATAACTGTAGAGACCTGTGAAACTTACAGCTGTACAATGTTAATAAAGATTATCTAGATTAGGCAAAGGAAATTGGTTCATATACGGGTTATATCTACAAAAGTTTTTCTATGAAGTATGCTTTGTGAAAAATAATGTTAGCTACTAATCTATATAATACAATTGAGAGCACCATCTAAATGTCATCTACCAAAATTATTGTCACATCTCTAATCTTTAAAAAGAGAACAAATAAAATTTAGTGCAAAGATTTAAGCTTCCTTTCCCTTTTTTTAATATTCCATGAGCAAGTCACTTCTTGCTTCCAGAAGTAAAAAACTAAACAAAACTTTAGTTTCTTGTTGCTGTTATAACAAATTACCTCAATTTTAGTATCTTCAGACAACACAGATTTATTATCTTAAAATTCTAGAGGTCCTAAGTCCAAAAATTAGTCCTGTAGAGCTAAAAGCACAAGTAATGGCAGGGCTGCAATATCTTCTGGAAGCTCCTCAAGAGAATTTGGTCTTTGCCTTTCAGACTTCTGGAGGCTGTCTGCATCCCTTGGCTCGTGGCCCTCTTCCAACAAATAGCATAACTTTGGCCTCAGCTTCCATCATAACATCTTCTCTCCATTGTTGTAAGGATGTTTGTGATTGTGATGGGCCTACCTAGTTAATACGGCCTAATCTCCCCATCTCAAAATCCTTATTTATATCTGTACAGTCCATTATACCACATAAAGCATTCACAAGTTTTGGAGATTGGGATGTGGACACCTTGGTGGGGGTAGCATTATGCTATCTACCATACCACATATGTGAGGCCTCCAGTGAGAGATCTATATGAATTGTAACATTAAATTTTATAGATTCTATTTTAAGGTAATGCTGGCTACATTTTAAAAGTGCCATATAACTTCATAAATATTAAATTCCATATGAAGAAATCACTCAGAACAACTTCAAAGATATCAGTTTTCATATATATTTGTAATTGGTTTAATATAGCAAAAAAAGACATAAACTCAAATTTTAGTCATTGATGGATGTGTATTTCACTAAAAGTTTTTCTTGCTTGCTTCTTTTCTATTTATCATATAGTGAACTAACATTTTCCCCAGTGTATACTATGATTTTGGAGAAGGCAGTGGCACCCCACTCCAGTACTCTTGCCTGGAAAATCCCATTGGATGGAGGAGCCTGGAAGGCTGCAGTCCATGGGGTCACTGAGGGTCAGAAATTACTGAGCGACTTCACTTTCACTTTGTACTTTCATGCATTGGAGAAGGCAATGGCACCCCACTCCAGTGTTCTTGACTGGAGAGTCCCAGGGATGGGGGAGCCTGGTGGGCTGACATCTATGGGATCGCACAGATTCAGACACAACTGAAGCGACTTAGCAGCAGCAGCATACTATGATTGTTTTCAGTGATTCTAGGTACCTATTCTTGCTATTTGAATCAGTGCCATATGTAAGAATGGAAAGTATCTTTCCATTTATCCTATATATATATTTTATTTAAAAGTTAGGTTTTTTAATATTCATTTATATATGATAAGTAAAATAAAGGGAGCATTTGAAGTCTTTATTTCAGATAAATCTATTTTTTAAGATGCAATAATAATTTTTATTTTCCTATCCAGAACAAAATTGAGTTGTTATTTCATTTAGCTGTTCAGAAGACACAAGAATAGAATACTTTTCAAGTTTATCAGTTCATTCTAATGTATTTTCCTTTGTTTTAGTTGCTGCTGTTCTTTCTTTTTAACAGCAAATAAAGAGGGAATAAATAAAATGTAAAGTTGCCCTTTAAACCATAACATTTTGGTGCTTTGGTTTCAGAAGAAATTTGACAGCTTTCTAGATTAGTGATGGGAAGAAACTCCAATGAAAGAATAAGTTAGGGAATTTGGGATCTGCTTTACTAAAAGGCCTGATACCTTAGTGCTCATTACAAAGCTGCATTTTGGTTGCATTTACTGAAATATGAGGGAAATGTATAATTTTACACAAATGCATAAGCCTATATCTCTAAATAAATTGAATCATATATTCAGAATTCATATTTTTTAAAGTATAAACAAGGTAAGTCTTACTAAAGACATAGTAGGCATACATTTCTAGGGAAACCAATAGTGTCCAGTCTGTAATACGCCTCTCTTCCATTTGTTGATTCCTGAAGCCCTTTTACAAACCTCTTAATTCGTAAATCCTGTGTACAGAGGAGGCTGGTAGGCCATAGTCCATGGGGTCGCAGGGTTGTACTGAACACCTAACACTTTCACTTTCACTTTAATTCTCAATTAACATAAAATGTAAACACTGTTTAGAGGGCTAGTGCATTCACTAAAAGTGATTGTTGTAAGATGCTTTTCTTGTGTTAAGTCGTTTCATTCATGTCCGACTCTTTTCGACCCCATGGACTATAGCCCACCAGGCTCCTCTAGGTCCATGGGATTCTTCAGACAAGACTCCTAGTGGGTTGCCATGCCCTCCTCCCGGGGATCTTACCAACTCAGGGATTGAACCCACACCTCTTATGTCTCTTGCATTGACAGGCAGGTTCTTTACCACTGCACTGCCTGGGAGGCCAAATGCTTTTCTTAGTCCCCACTTTATTTACTTGTTTTTGAAAAACTAATTAACTACAATACAGTTGAAGAGGTAATGTGAGGAGCACAAAGATGTAGAAGATATGACTCTTACCATCCAGAAACTCCTGTTCAGAAAAAAAAAATTACAAAAGAGGAAAGGCTTAATTCTCATTTTAATTCTCATTCTAATTTTACACTTACCACGTTAGGACCCTTTGGAATGGGGAGGCGCCATCACATTAAATTGTAGTGATGTGTACAATGCAGTCTGGAAAAAATAAAAATAAGGTTCTGATGGGGGGTTAAGGACCTCCGAGGCTGTCTGTTTCACCGTTTTTGCCTCTCTACCAACTCTGAGTTTAGGCAACCATTTAATTTCTGACCTTAAAAAATTTAAGTTGAATTTCAAATGGGGCTTGTGGTAAGGCTAAGCCTATTGATCTGAGTTTTAGAGGCAAGGTGTTCTTAACTTTTATTTTTATCATGTAGTTTATTCCTGTTACCAGCTCTCCTGTGGATGGTGCATCGTTTAGCCAAGTGAGAGCTCCTCCCATAAAGATAACAAATGTAATTCTGCCTGGTGGATTTAGCCATTACTTGGGATCTGACTTCACTTTAACTCCTGAAGTTGAAGGTATTTTGAGAGTTTCTGAATGAATGTAAAAAAAAAAACAAAACTCCATTTGATACAAAAATCTCACTTTAATTTCTAATACTACTTAAAATTGTATATTTTAAATTTACAGATTTATATTTCCTAAAAGTGAATTTGTGATCAAGTTTCATGTGATCATTCTGATTTCAAAGAATCTATAGTATTTTTTGGTTCTACTCAACTACTAATATGTTGTAGTTAAAGATTTGCTTGCAATTTGAACTTTGTGATACTTACTGGATTTTTCTTGGCATTTCCTTTCAAAACTTTTATTCTATTTTGTGTATTTCATAGCAAATGACTACTAAAACCTATAGTGCATTCTGCTAAAAGTAGAGGTTTAAAAATATTCATAACAACAGACTCAGCGGTCAAAGTGTGTCTTACAAAGAGAAGATCAAACTTCATCCTTGAAACCACAATATTATTTTATATATTCATGAAGCTAGTAGTAAGAAAGTGTTTCAAGAGGTAGCTCTGTAAAGGAAGGGAGTATATTGAAAGGTCAAGGCATGGAAATGGTTCATTCTATTATTACATTTGCATTCAGGCCTAGATGAAGCCTTTTCTCTAATTCCAGATGTTGGCTGGCTATCATTTTTATGCAATTGGGGGTAGCTAGAAGATGTTGCTTCTTGGAAGGAAAGCTATGACAAAACTAGATAGTGTATTAAAAAGCAGAGATATCACTTTGCCAACAAATGCCAAAGCTATGGTCTTTACAGTAGTCATGTATGGACATGAGAGTTGGACCATAAGGGAGGCTGAGCACCGAAGAATTGATGCTTTCGAACTATGGTGTTGGAGAAGACTCTTGAGAGTCCCTTGGACTGCAAGGAGATCAAACCAGTCATTCCTAAAGGAAATCAACCCTGAATACTCACTGGAAGGACTGATGGTGAAGCTGAAGCTCCAATACTTTGGCCACCTGATTGCAAAGAGCTGACTCATTGGAAAAGACCCTCATACTGGGAAAGACTGAAGGCAAAAGGAGAAGAGGGCAGCAGAGGATGAAATGGTTAAATAGCATCATCGACTCAATGGACATGAACTTGGGGAAACTCCCGGAGATAACGAGGCACAGGGAGACCGGTGTACTGCAGTCCTTGGGAATGCGAAGAGTCAGACATGGCTTAGTGACTGAACAACAACTCTTTCCCTGAGGGCTCACCTCTTCCATTCTTTTTAACATCCCACTTTGCCTCAGACTACTGTTAGACAATAAAATTCTAAAACTGAGTATCACAATAATGACAAAATGATCTAAAAACCTACTAAGAATAGTTGATCTCTCTATGCAGTTATTCTTAAATTCAGTTTTTAAAAATCCAATATAATTTCGTCTAAGATGTTATTTTTTAACTTATTCTTTATACTTCTTCTTCCTTATAGCTTTAAGATTTAATCATACTGAGAATTTTAATGTTTTTGTCCAGAAGACATAACTATCAGTAAAACTGGATATACCAAATTGTTATTAGCCTCCTTAAGAGTACAGTTTCATCACTATCATCTTCAGGAATGTCTTCAATATCTTTTTTTTTGGGGGGAGGGGGTTGGGGATTAGTTCAACCCTGGATTCATTTCTATAATTTTTTCCTGAGATATCTTTAAGATTCATTGTGCAACTACTTTTTAGGATTTTCTGGAAAAGTTCTATTTTTTTCCTATTTTCTGAGTATATTACCCCAATTTTTGCTTGAGAAGTGTGATCACTTTATCTATGTATTTATTTACAGCACACAGCTCTGGATATTTATAATTTTTTAAATTACCAAGAAAGTATCAAATTGATTCACTAAGTCAGAAAATTTTAAACAACATTTAAGTACTAGAAATATATTCCAATTTTAACTTTTATTTAAAATGTTTAATTCATGCTGTGAAATGTGTATAGCATACAGTCAATTGAAGGACAACTATAGCTTATTCATTTATTTTATTAATGCCTTTCATTGTTTCATAATTCCTAATTTCAGACAAAAAAAATAAGAATGCAGGGATTCTAACAAATAATCCTCGAAGCATCCATGCAGAAATAGCTTTTCGGCAGCTCAGAGGGATAAATCTCTCTCCATCTCTTGTATCACATCAGAATATGTCATCTCCAAGTGCACAGATGTACCAGAGCAACCAGGATGAGGGAAGGTAAAACTATTCCGTGTTTTAATATCACTTCTCATCATAAAACCTCCCAAATTTGCTAATCATGTATCGAAATAGGAAATATTGCTATATACTATTATGTATTTACTCTGTGAGCTGGGGGAAGACTGTCAGCATAAGGCTTATTCTCTCACATTCACCGAATCTTTCTCAAAGTCCAGCATATACTTCATAATTCAAACAGAAATGGCTTTCAAGGTAGAATAGTGCTCACCTTGTACTTGTGTGAGGGAACATTGAAACAACTATGGGAACCACTTTTAATGGTATTATCTCCCAAGTCATTTCTACTTACTGAATATGCAAAGCAGTTCACTTATATTTTGAACAACAGATAAATTCAACTCTGAAATCACAAAGGCTGAGAATTATGTAAATTCTTCAGACTTCTTATAATTCCCACTTGCCCTTTCTCCAGTTTGGATCCTAGTCCTTAGAGGCCAGCTGAAGGCCTAAGAACCTGATATTCTTATTAAGATTTCACTCTGCTGCTCAAAACCTATCCACCCAGATTTCCAGTTAATATTTGCCCTCTAGCTTCTTTGTAGCCAATCTCTGGAACACCTATTAAGCCTGGCTCTTGCTGTACTGACTTCCCTGCTATAATCAGGCATGTCCCACTAAGTATATATTTACTGAATATACTATGTTGATATCACGGGCTTCCCTGGTAGCTCTGCTGATAATCTGCAATGCAGGCGTCCCCAGTTCAGTTCCTGGTTGGGAAGATCCCCTGGAGAAAGGATTGGTAATCACTCCAGTATTCTGGCCTGAAGAATTCCATGGCCAGAGGAGCCTGGCAGGCTACAGTCCATGGGGCTGCAAAGAGCTGGACATGACAGCAACTTGCACTTCACTTTCTTTATGTTGATATCATTTTTCTATCAATAGGTTATCCTCATGATAACCTGACTTACAGTTAGTCAAAAACATGATATTTTTCTCTCTTGTGGTGTCTTTTTGAAATTGTACACATATAAAATACAAAAATAATTTACTTCAGAATTACCTTAATTGTCACCACTGTTTAAACTCATAAATATTTTGTTTCTGACAGAATTCCTGGCAGCCACTTTCCAAGATCAAATCAAATGTAACTGCCTAAAGAGAAGTGAATATACATCAAGAAACCTATTTCCGCTTAGAAGTTGTGCAAAAACTAGCAGACAGTGTTGGTGATAAAAAATATATATATAAGATAATCACGTTACTTATGTTACTGAAGCAGTTCAGTTCCATATGAGGATAATCTCTATCATCCTTGGTGATTTTTATTTCATATCACCTCTCTTAAACTTTCTTTACAGTTACCTTATTCATTTGATTTTCTATGTTAGAAAAATCATGAAATATACAACAATTTGAAAAGATACAAGTGACATAAAATGAAGTCCAAAGAATCAAATATTTAGTCCTGTTATTGGAAGCATTTAGTTGTAAAATCTCATTTTGACTTGATATATAAAGATACTAAGCAAAGGTAACTTTAGGAAATAAGTATGTTTTCATTTGTAAAATACCTATCCATTTAGGCTTATCTAAAACTAAAGCATACATTTCTTACCAAACACAACTATTCTTAAATTATATATATATAAGATAATCACGTTACTTATGTTACTGAAGCAGTTCAGTTCCATATGAGGATAATCTCTATCATCCTTGGTGATTTTTATTTCATATCACCTCTCTTAAACTTTCTTTACAGTTACCTTATTCATTTGATTTTCTATGTTAGAAAAATCATGAAATATACAACAATTTGAAAAGATACAAGTGACATAAAATGAAGTCCAAAGAATCAAATATTTAGTCCTGTTATTGGAAGCATTTAGTTGTAAAATCTCATTTTGACTTGATATATAAAGATACTAAGCAAAGGTAACTTTAGGAAATAAGTATGTTTTCATTTGTAAAATACCTATCCATTTAGGCTTATCTAAAACTAAAGCATACATTTCTTACCAAACACAACTATTCTTAAATCAGGTTGACTTTTGTTAGTTGAACTACAGCTTAGTTTTTTTAGGACTATATATTTTTTTTAAATAGCATTAAATGGGGTTTGTCCTAAGAATTATTTAGAGATGTAAATCATAGGCATCAATAATACTTCCTGAAGGTGGCTAACTATGAGTGTAACTCATGCTACAAGAATAAAAGAATACTATTTCATATATAAAATTCATTAAATGTGCCCATAGTGATATGATTTTACAAATAAGTGTAGGCTAAGTAAACAGATGTTCAAAATGAATGGACACATTTTAAAATTTTGACTCATATTTCACTGGAAATAAGTTTTCTAAAATAATTATATTGCATACTACTAGGACAAATCTCATATCAATCAAATGTGGTTTTGAATTTATTGAACACAGTTCTTTTAATAATTAAATTGCCAATCATATTTTTATATCAAAAGGTCCCATGATTCATGAAGTATTCTGTTTAAATTTTTCAGGTAGCGGTTCAACATTGCATGTAATTTTCATATTATTTTATGTGTTCCTTACATGAAAATAAATTATTTTTACTAAAGTATTTGTATTTTATAAACTATCTGGAAATAGTTGTAGGGATATTTTGGAAATTCCAATGTGCATGCAATAATTTTGTGTCTTCTTTAAATGCTGTATGTTTGTAACTTAATCATGTAATATTTAAAATTTCAAACCTAATACAGATTGATTTTACCCTTCTTAATGTGTGGTGTTTAAACAGTTACTCTAAGGTACAAATAAGATCCTTTGTTTAAAAAAGAACTATGCAGTTCTTAAGATGTCCAGAAGATGTCTTTGTCACCCTTTAGTTTTGAAAACTGCTTTCACTAGTGTTGTGATAAGCATCTGCTCTTTATTATTTGCTACTAATGACATCATTTGCTTTTTCTTCCTCTCATGATTATGTGTAAGTGAAATGCTCAGTATATTCAAAAAGTGTCTTTGTAAATAATAAACTGGATGGGAAAAACAGGTTTTCACTGGAGAAAAATTTACAAGAGTAGGAACGTATAAAGCAGGAAAAACATATCTTATTCAGCATCCACTTAATGTTTGAAATTTTTTTTCCTTAGCCATTTTTTCTATGCATTTCTAATATATTTGAGATCTACCATTTGATTTTTTATGAACACACTGTTCAATTGAGATATTTTTATTATAACATTTTAATTAAACCTGAATTTCTTCCTGAAAGTAAATTTGTAATAATTTAATAGTAACAAACACTGAGAATAATAACAAACATATTTAGGCATTTCTGGGTGCTGTACAGAAACAGACACTGACTGACTCAACCTTAAGAACATTTTAATATAAATAAATAATTCCATATGAAAGAAATGAGGGGATGATTACTAAGATAATTGGCATAGTAGTTCTGAAGATTTTTCTACCATGAAAGCAGATGATGATACAACATACTCCCCTAGGAATGCCCAGACAGGTTAAGTTGTTGGTTATGTGAAGTTCTTAAAGCAATATTTATAACTTCATCCCCTTCCTATTCAACAAAACAAATGAAAATATGATTGAATATGAGAGATGTTTTTACAGATCTGCTTTAGATCTGCTCTAAATCATGTTTTTTAAGTAAATCAACTGTGAAATTTTACATTAATCATTATTCATAATATACTTCACCACCATTTATAACAAAACAAGCAAGTAGTGTTCTTGCCTGGAGAATCCCAGGGATGGGGGAGCCTGGTGGGCTGCCGTCTATGGGGTCACACAGAGTCGGACACGACTGAAGTGACTTAGCAGCAGCAGCAGCAGTGCTTATTTTTATAAACCACTAGTCCATATTTTTGGCTTCCCTAGTGGCTCAATGGTAAAGAATCTGTCTGCCAATGCAGGAGACTCAGGTTTGATCCCTGGGTTGAGAAGATCCCCTGGAGAAGGAAATGTCAACCCACTCCAGTATTCTTGCCTAAGAAATCCCATGAACAAAGGAGCCTGGTGGACTATATAATCCATGGGGTTGCAAAGCAGTTTAGTGACTAAACAACAAATAACAACAATCCTAATAAGTTATGAAGTAGATACAACATGCACTGTCTCCATTCATAGATTAAAAAAAAAAAATGACCTTAACAGGAAAAGATATCACACCAAACTCTGTATTCTTTGAACTCTAAATTCATTGCTTTTTCAATTACTGCAAATGAACTGACATGTAATCATCATTCCTAATGTGCTGTTTAATCAGCTGTTGTTGAGCCCTAATGTGTGTAGAAACTGCAAACTATTCATTTTCTTTCAGTGTATTTAGCTTAGGGAAAATGTTTAATTTCTACAGTAAAATTAGTTTTTTACCCCCTAGCAAATGTCTTGATAAGTTTGAGTGCAGTCAAATGCATAATTATATGATTTTTTTTAAATTAAAGGACAATTCTACAAACAATCTGGAAAGCTAAAAATTAGGGCCTTTTCACTATAGGCAAGGAACCTGCATTGCTGAACAGTATATAGATGTTGAAGTGATCTGATTTCTATGAAGTAATCTTCTGACTTTTATGAAGATTGACTGTAAATGTTAATTAGAACTTTATTATTTACTTTATTTTTCTACTACTTACACAAAATTAACTATGGTTGTGAACATACCCTTGCATAGAATATTCAGAGTGGCTCTGTGTGTGTGTGTGTTTGCAGGCACGCATGACTAGTTTTAAAATAGTCCTTATATTTAAGTAACATGTCGTTTCACTATTTACTCATAAGCTATCATACACTATGAGAAGTGTTTAATGTTTTAAAACATTAGATCTTACTGTTTAGTCATGCTGTAGGCTCTTAGCTCCAATTAAATGTTACATAAGAAGAAGTAAATTATAATTTTATAACAGTAGAAGCAAGCACTTGTGTCTGAGTCCTGTTGCTTAGTCAATGAATTTAATATTGGTTTGTTTTGGTATAGAAACTGGCTGACTTTTTAAAATTACTCTGCTATAAAACGTAGAATTTTGGATGACCTCCTTTTAACTATTTTTCTTGTTCATCTCTGTGAAGTGAAAGTGAAAGTCACTCAGTCGAGTCCAACTCTTTGCAGCCCCATGGACTATACAGTCCATGGAATTCACCAGGCCCAAATGCTGGAGTGGGTAGCCTTTCCCTTCTCCAGGGGAGCTTCCCAACCCAGGGACTGAACACCAGGTCTTCCACATGGCAAGCAGGATTCTTTACCAGCTGAGCCACAGAGAAGCCCAAGAATACTGGAGTGGGTATGAAAGGTTGTTGCTGAGCCATGAAAGATGCTAGGATTCTTGGCCTCCAAAGGAGAGAAATTCAATCCGGGGCCAGTGACGAGGCTTGATCACTCAGAGCTTTTGTGTAATAAAGTTTTAATAAAGTATAAAAGATAGACAAAGCTTCTGACATAGACATCAGAAGGGGGCAGAAAGGGTGCCCCCCTGCTAATCTTTAGCAAGATGTTTTATGTCTGTTCAGTTCAGTTCAGTCACTCAGTCGTTTCCGACTCTGTGCGACCCCATGGACCACAGCATGCCATGCCTCCCTGTCCATCACCAACTCCTGGAGTTTACCCAAACTCATGTCCATCGAGTCGGTGATGCCATCCAGCCATCTCATCCTCTGTCATCCCCTTCTCCTCCTGCCCTCAGTCTCTCCCAGCATCAAGGTCTTTTCCAATGAGTCAGCTCTTCCCATCAGG
>SJYX01016419.1:0-10124 GCA_006410675.1 Oreotragus oreotragus | reverse complement strand
AGTCCATCATCTCTGGAAGGATTTAGTCTTGTTTTTTAATAAGATGGTGGAGAGGGGGAGAAGTGGGAGAGAGTTTGATAGCTAGCCCCTAAGCATTCTGCTCCTTGCTTGTAGAAATTATACCACTGATGTCATCTATACCTTGCAAAGAACACCAGGTTCACATGTGTAAGGAACCCTTAAATTTTGAATCATTTGGTTTGATAACTATTATTTTATGTTTATTATTTTGAAATATTTAACAGCCCACAGGTCCAGAAGGAGGTCTAAAATGTCACCGATATACTATCCATCACTTAAAATAAATTATGGCTTTTCTTGTCACTACAGTAAAGGAACATAGGAGATGGCAAATGCCAGAAGATATTCCTTTTCCCACTAATTATTTCATTAAATAGAAAAAGGAAGTGGTTCTACCCCTATTAACACAGAACTGGGATCATATCTTCACATTCTGACCAGAGATAACATGAATTCCCACTCATTGGTCCATAATTAATATGCAATAAATATGCTTTTATGAGATTTTTCTTTTATCTTCTTGTTCTCTTGTATGGATCACTCAACTCATAATTTATTGTGACTTTAAATCAGTGTGCTTTTCTTCAGAGTGTTTGTGTTTTTTGGCGAATGACAGAAACCAGCTCTAGAAATCACATTTTTTCCATGGCCATACACTCTGCCTTTGTGTAAAGAAAGCTCTGTCTTGGTGGGTATGGTCAGGCCATTCAAGATGGCTGTTTCTTTGCTCACTCTGTATCCCCTTCTTGTTGGAGAAGGAAATGGCAACCCACTCCAGTGTTCTTTCCTGGAGAATCCCAGGGACGGGGGAGCCTGGTGGGCTGCCGTCTATGGGGTTGCACAGAGTCGGACATGACTGGAGCGACGACGCAGCAGCAGCAGCAGCCACCTCATCAGTTTTTGTTGTTTTTAGATTTTTTGAATGTGGACCATGTTTAAAGTCTTTACTGTATTTGTTACAATATTGCTTCTGTATTATGGTTTTGGTTTTTTTGGCCAGGAGGCATGTGGAATCTTAGCTTCCTGACCACCCCCTCCCTTAGTTGGAAGGTGAAGTCTTAACTACTAGACCTCCAGGGACATCCCACCAGTTTCTGACGCTTAGGATGACCATGTTAGGGGTCACAGGAGCTTGTGGTCACGCTTGCAGTACTAACCGTGGCTGCCTTTTTTAGCATTCTTGTGTGCCAGGCACTGTGGCCAGTGCTTTGCATGTATTATCTCATTTAATCCTTAAAGCAATCCAGCAAGTAAGGTATTATCAGCCCCAATTTATAGATGGAAAGCTGAGGGTTAGAGAGATGAAGAAATTTGACTGGGGACACTTGTGTGCTAAGTCGCTTCAGTCATCAGACTCTTTGCGACCCTAGCGACTATAGCCAGCCAGGCTCCTCTCTCCGTGGGGATTCTCCCGGCAAGAACATGGGAACGTGTTGCCGTATCCTCTTCCAGGGAATCTTCCCAACCCATAGTTAATAAGAAACAGAGCTGAGATCACAAACCACCTTATTCTGATTCCAAAGTCCATGTTACTAACCTCTAGGCTACACTGCGCGGGATTCTAAATGCCTCAGGAGAAACCAATGCCACTCTGAGGGTGGTTTTATTATTCTTGGTACCTTTATGTGTGTTTGAAATCTTTCTGAAGTTGACAAGTGAAATTGACCATTGTAAAATGTCCATGTAGTGGATCTAGATCAACAGACATGTACTGAGCACCTTCTGTGTACACAGAGCAGGGTAGGAGCTGAGTGGAATCAGCAGATTAACAAGATTGGATCACTGCCTTCCATATGTCACAATCCAGAGGCGGGTGTGGAGGGAGGCAGACGGATACACAAGCAGATGCATTGCAGAGTGGACTGTGGTGTGTCTGTCTCTTATACACATCTAGATGTGTATAAGAGACAGGTGCAGTCCCGGCTCCCGCCACAAACACACACGTACACCGGCGCCCCCTACCGACCGGGCGGCGAGGTACAGGCCCTGCGGGCGCCCGCTGCGCTCGGCAGCTCAACGTTCGCGGAGGCTCGGCCAGGACCCCAGGCATCTCCCGCCCCCTGTACCCCGGTCTCCCCGACCCCCAGCCCCGGAGGCTGCAAGCGCAGCCGATCTGGGGGAAGAGGGGGCTGCAGGCGGCCAGGATGTCGTCCTTCGCTGACTCGGCTCCGGGGCTTTCAAGCACACGTTAAAGGCAGATAAAGGCTCCCACTTGGGATGCAGGATCACCCTGCATTTTGCAGTATGCAGCGGTCAGATGGAGGGGTCAGTCCGGTTCCTTTGGGGGATAAGGTCGGCAGCTGGTCAGTCTCCCCACTAGATCCCTTGTCTCACATGAGGCTCTGGCTCAAGAGGATGGTCTTGTTTCTTGAATTAAAAATGGGTGCCGGAAAGAAATTCACCCCAGTACTCATCCCAAATTGTTTTTTTCCCCATAGCCGTATTATGAAATGATTTGTCTTTTTTTTTTTTTTTTTCGTTTTTCAGGGTTATTTAACACGTATTATTTTATAATTTTAAATCCACAAAAATGGTTCTCACATTCTTTGGACTTTCAACTAGGAAAAGACTGGCTCAGTTTCATTGTGTGATTAATCTACTGTTGATGCTGCTGCTAAGTCACTTCAGTCATGTCCGACTCTGTGTGACCCCATAGACGGCAGCCCATCAGGCTCCCCCGTCCCTGGGATTCTCCAGGCAAGAACACTGGAGTGGGTTGCCATTTCCTTCTCCAATGCATGAAAGAGAAAAGTGAAAGTGAAGTTGCTCAGTCTGTCCGACTGTTAGCGACCCCATGGACTGCAGCCCACCAGGCTACTCCATCCATTGGATTTTCCAGGCAAGAGTACTGGGGTGGGGTGCCATTGCCTACAGTGTGAATTCTCAACGTATTCTCAGACATTATTGTGTATAAATTGCACCTGAGGATTTCATCAACTACAGAGACCTGGATGCATCAAGCTGCTCTCAGGTGCAGATCAGGAATACAAATTTTTAACAAGTATCACAAGTGAGGCTGATGCAGGCACGTAGGCCATGGACCACATTTTGAGAACACGAGTCCATCATCTCTGGAAGGATTTAGTCTTATTTTTTAATAAGATGGTGGAGAGGGGGAGAAGTGGGGGAGAGTTTGATAGCTAGCCCCTAAGCATTCTGCTCCTTGCTTGTAGAAATTATACCATTGATGTCATCTATACCTTGCAAAGAACACCAGGTTCACATGTGTAAGGAACCCTTAAATTTTGAATCATTTGGTTTGATAACTATTATTTTATGTTTATTATTTTGAAATATTTAACAGCCCACAGGTCCAGAAGGAGGTCTAAAATGTCACCGATATATTATCCATCACTTAAAATAAATTATGGCTTTTCTTGTCACTACAGTAAAGGAACATAGGAGATGGCAAATGCCAGAAGATATTCCTTTTCCCACTAATTATTTCATTAAATAGAAAAAGGAAGTGGTTCTACCCCTATTAACACAGAACTGGGATCATATCTTCACATTCTGACCAGAGATAACATGAATTCCCACTCATTGGTCCATAATTAATATGCAATAAATATGCTTTTATGAGATTTTTCTTTTATCTTCTTGTTCTCTTGTATGGATCACTCAACTCATAATTTATTGTGACTTTAAATCAGTGTGCTTTTCTTCAGAGTGTTTGTGTTTTTTGGCGAATGACAGAAACCAGCTCTAGAAATCACATTTTTTCCATGGCCATACACTCTGCCTTTGTGTAAAGAAAGCTCTGTCTTGGTGGGTATGGTCAGGCCATTCAAGATGGCTGTTTCTTTGCTCACTCTGTATCCCCTTCTTGTTGGAGAAGGAAATGGCAACCCACTCCAGTGTTCTTTCCTGGAGAATCCCAGGGACGGGGGAGCCTGGTGGGCTGCCGTCTATGGGGTTGCACAGAGTCGGACATGACTGGAGCGACGACGCAGCAGCAGCAGCAGCCACCTCATCAGTTTTTGTTGTTTTTAGATTTTTTGAATGTGGACCATGTTTAAAGTCTTTACTGTATTTGTTACAATATTGCTTCTGTATTATGGTTTTGGTTTTTTTGGCCAGGAGGCATGTGGAATCTTAGCTTCCTGACCACCCCCTCCCTTAGTTGGAAGGTGAAGTCTTAACTACTAGACCTCCAGGGACATCCCACCAGTTTCTGACGCTTAGGATGACCATGTTAGGGGTCACAGGAGCTTGTGGTCACGCTTGCAGTACTAACCGTGGCTGCCTTTTTTAGCATTCTTGTGTGCCAGGCACTGTGGCCAGTGCTTTGCATGTATTATCTCATTTAATCCTTAAAGCAATCCAGCAAGTAAGGTATTATCAGCCCCAATTTATAGATGGAAAGCTGAGGGTTAGAGAGATGAAGAAATTTGACTGGGGACACTTGTGTGCTAAGTCGCTTCAGTCATCAGACTCTTTGCGACCCTAGCGACTATAGCCAGCCAGGCTCCTCTCTCCGTGGGGATTCTCCNAAGGTATTATCAGCCCCAATTTATAGATGGAAAGCTGAGGGTTAGAGAGATGAAGAAATTTGACTGGGGACACTTGTGTGCTAAGTCGCTTCAGTCATCAGACTCTTTGCGACCCTAGCGACTATAGCCAGCCAGGCTCCTCTCTCCGTGGGGATTCTCCCGGCAAGAACATGGGAACGTGTTGCCGTATCCTCTTCCAGGGAATCTTCCCAACCCATAGTTATTAAGAAACAGAGCTGAGATCACAAACCACCTTATTCTGATTCCAAAGTCCATGTTACTAACCTCTAGGCTACACTGCACGGGATTCTAAATGCCTCAGGAGAAACCAATGCCACTCTGAGGGTGGTTTTATTATTCTTGGTACCTTTATGTGTGTTTGAAATCTTTCTGAAGTTGACAAGTGAAATTGACCATTGTAAAATGTCCATGTAGTGGATCTAGATCAACAGACATGTACTGAGCACCTTCTGTGTACACAGAGCAGGGTAGGAGCTGAGTGGAATCAGCAGATTAACAAGATTGGATCACTGCCTTCCATATGTCACAATCCAGAGGCGGGTGTGGAGGGAGGCAGACGGATACACAAGCAGATGCATTGCAGAGTGGACTGTGGTGTGTGCTCACAAAGAGCTACCCATGAAAAGGGACGCGGAACGGAGAGAAGGAATTCTAATTTGTGGAGGGTGGGCGGTGCGGGAGAGTCGAAAAGCTTTTGAGAGCGTGGGAGCTGCAAGGCCCTTGAATGAAGAGCAGGATATTAGGTTTGGGATAAAGATTAGGCGCGTGGGGAGTGAAGACAATGGATATGACAGGATAATACCAGGTTCTAATGATGTGTATCTAGGGCTGCTGTTTCCCCCTGTTGATTTGATGGAAATGCACACAGAGAACCACCTGGCACCTTGTACCACTGCTGCTGCTGCTGCTGCTAAGTCTTTAAAAAATAAATAAATAAAAACATATTCAAGAAAGTAAAATAAACCAATTATAGTGTTACCTTTGTGGTGTCATTTTGTGTTAGTAATTGTAAAGTATATATATGTATATATATATTTCTTTCATTTCTTCCTATCTATTATAATTATCTGGGCTTTCTTGCTAGCTTAGCTGGTAGAAAAAATCCACCTGCAGTGTGGGAAACCCCAGTTCGGTTCCCAGGTCAGGAAGATCCTCTGGAGAATGGATAGGCTACTCATTCTAGTATTCTTGGGCTTCCCTGGTGACTCAGACAGTAAAGAATCTGCCTGCAATGCAGGAGACCTTGGTTTGATTCCTGGATTGGGAAGATCCCCTGGAGGAGGGCATGAAAACCCACCCTAGTATTCTTATCTGGAGAATCCCCATCGTCAGAGTAACCTGGTGGGCTACAGTCCCCGGGGTTGCAAAGAGTCAGACAGGACTGGGCAACTAAAGACAGCACAGCATATAACTATCTGGACTTTCAACTCTCCATATCTTGTTTCTTCCTTTTTTTTTTTTTTCGTTGCATCCCTTGGAAAGAAAATGTTCTTTCATCTACAATATTCATCTTCATCTTAAGCATCACCGCCACATATGTCACTATTTTACACACAATTCATCTATATCTCAGATCTAAAAAAAAAAAAAAAACTGGCATTCAGTTATTTTCTCATGATGAAGTTTACACGTCTCAGTCAGGACAATCATTGCTGCTGCTACTGCTGCTAAGTCACTTCAGTCGTGTCCGACTCTGTGTGACCCCATAGACGGCAGCCCACCAGGCTCCCCCATCCCTGGGATTCTCCAGGCAAGAGAACCCACTGGAGTGGGTTGCCATTTCATTCTCCAATGCATGAAAGAGAAAAGTGAAAGTGAAGTCGCTCAGTCTGTCCGACTGTTAGCGACCCTAGGGACTGCAGCACACCAGGCTACTCCGTCCACTGGATTTTCCAGGCAAGAGTACTGGGGTGGGGTGCCATTGCCTTCCCTGGGACAATCATTATTTAGACTTATTTCTACTGATTTATTGGGGAAATGGCAAACCACTCCAGTATTCGTGCCTTGAAAATTTCATGGACAGAGAAAACTGGCAGGCTACAGTCCATGGGGCTGCAAAGACATGACTGAGTGACTGAGCACACACACACTACTGATTTATATTTTTCATATACCTTTACCCAAGCACTTCACTTGTTTGAATGTACACACTCATAGTTCAACAAACGTACCACACACATTATGCTCTTTATTTATCTTGTTCATTAACTTGATCATTTACTTATTTATACAATCATTTTTTATGATTTTATATTTTATTAAAGTGTTGTGAATACAAAGATGAATAAGTCATGATCTCTGCTACATGCTGGAAGTCACAGACATGCTGCAATGTTAATATAATAATTTTAGTACAAAGTGATAGGTACTGTAAAAAAACTTATGCTTCTTTTTAGTAAAGAAATGTTTCATACATATAAGCAATACAAAGAATAATACAACAAATACGCTTTTAACTACAACTCTGCAGTAGCAAACATTAACATTTTGTCATATTTGTTTCAAAACTTATCATTTTGTAATCAAATTTGGCCCATTTGATTAGTCACTACAAATAGCTATCCTTCTAATTCCCAAGACATTAGAAATTTTTTCTTTTATGTGTACTACTGTAAAATACGGAAGAGCCTCTTCATAATTTAGTTAACTTCATACAGTAAGCTAAGACCAGCTATAAATAGTAATGACATTTTTTAGTGAAAGTTTGGTGATAGCTAAGACCACAAGAATAACTTCTTTAGATGGGTTCTGACTCATCTATACCTGTAGAAATTTCCAAGATTGAATGGCATTATTGTATTTCTTGCCCAACAGTTAAATCCTTTCAGAATGAATGATACAATGAATTTATTTCCTTCAGTAGAGTATTCCTTTCCCTATCTCCAATAATGTGTTTTGCCTCCAATAAGCCTGACATATGGCTCACTATTTAAAAGTAAAATAACATGTTCCTGGGATTTGGAATCAGTCTACTTCAAACAACACCATATTTGCTGTATCATCAACTTTCCTCTTGTAAGCAACAAAATCAAGATTAAGTTATCATATCCTTCCTGTTTTTACCTCAGTTTTCTTTACAAACTCTTAGCAATTTTTTATGTAAATGCACAAAATCCATACATTCATATACATGCATTTGCAGATACTATGATGATAGAAAAAATAAATATAAATATATTTTAGTCAAGGTACTTTCTAAATCAAAATAGTAATGTAGTTTATTTCCTAAACAAGATGCTTAACTACATAATCTGAAGCATCACATTTACTAGGTTGAATCATATGAAATTAGGACAGTGAGTTTTATCCTTTTTTCTTTTATGTAAACGTGATGGTTAATTTCATGTGTCAACTTGACTGGGCTTAGTGATACATAAGTTAAACATTATTTCTGGGTGTGAGGGTGAAGGTGTCTCCAGTTAAGAGTAGCATTTGAATCCTGGACTCAATAAAATAGATTGCTTTTTCTTAGTGGTGGGCAGCATCTAACTTGTTAAAGGCCTAAACAGAGCAAAGAGGTGAAGTTAGGAGAAATTCATCCCTTTCGCTTCCGGCCTTCCTGCTTGAGCTGGAAGGCTAGTCTTCTCCTGCCCTTACATTGTGTGTTCTCTTGGTTCTCAGGCCTTTGGACTTAGATTGGAATTATACCATCAGTTTTCCTGGGGCTCCAGTTTGCAAACAGCATATATTGGAGGGCTGACTATGAAACTTGAGCATCCCAGGGTTTTGATATTCATGGGTAAGTCCTAGAACCTATTCTCTGAGAATACTAAGGGATCAATGCAGTGTGTATGCTGTCTCTTATACACATCTAGATGTGTATAAGAGACAGGGATATCTCTTGGGCATCTTTTTTCCAGTAATTATGATATAGAACCCTGGTGGGCCACAGTCCATGGGGTCGCAAAGAGTTTGACACAACTGAGTGACCAATGCTTTCATTGTAATGACAATGTCAATTATATCATGATACTTCAAAGGTAACTTTTTAAAAAATGACTGAATAAACAAAAACGAGTAAAACTCATACACTAACTTAACTACAGATATAGTTGTAGATATATCTGGCTATAGATATTCTTGTTCTGTTCTCACCTTTACACAGGAAGACCAGTGTATATACCCAGTTGCCTTGCCTAAGGCCAGCAGGCTCAATTCCTTCCAATACAGAATTTCCACGCTAAGACATAAGGAGTGTGGTGTGAGTGTGTGCATGCTCAGTCATGTCCCAGTCTTGGCAACCCCATGGACTGTAGCCCACAAGGCTACTTTACCCATGGGATTTCCCCAAGCAAGAATACTAGGGTGAGTTGCCATTTCCTACTCCAGTGGATCTTCCCCACCCAGGGATAGAACCACACACACACACACACACATATGAAACATAAAAAAGCTCAACAGTAAGGAGATGTTGAAGATATGACACACATGGAATAGCCTGCAGCTACCACATTCCTTCCATTAATTTCTTTTTCATTTAGATTGTTTTGGTTTACTCATCATTTTCTAAAACACTATGATACATTTAGGTGTCGAGATTTTTAAAAAATTTTATTTCAATCTTATTTGCCATTTAATGAGATTTTTAACCTGTGATTTATGTATTTTTCTAGGAAACCAATCATTATTTCTTCAAATTATATCTTTCTATCATCTTGTTTCTTCAGTGAGTTTTTAATCTTTTAGTCATATGTTGATGCTTATGGATATATCCTCTGTTCTTTAAGTTTTGTTGGATATTTTCCAACTCATCTGTTTGTGTAGCAATCTAGTGATTTTCAATAAGGCAATCTTCTGCTTTACCAATTTTCTCTTTAAGCAAGTATAATTTACTATTTGGGCTTCCCTTGTAGCTCAATCTGTAAAGGATCTGCCTGCAGTGCAGGAGACCTGGGTTTGACTCCTGGTTTGGGAAGATCCCCTGGAGAAGGAAATCACAACCCACTCCAGTATCCTTGCCTGGAAAATCTCATGGACAGAGGAGCCTGGTGGGCTGAGTCCATGGTGTTGCAAAGAGTCAGACACAACTGAGTGACTAACATTAACACTAATTTACTATTCAATCCCTGAAGAAATTGACACCAGGACTGTAGGCTTAGGTACAAACCCTAAATAAATCACTTAAATTCTCTGAGCTTCATTTTCTTTCTCTCAATTAGAATAAATAAATTTTAAAAAATAAATAAATAAAAACATATTCAAGAAAGTAAAATAAACCAATTATAGTGTTACCTTTGTGGTGTCATTTTGTGTTAGTAATTGTAAAGTATATATATGTATATATATATTTCTTTCATTTCTTCCTATCTATTATAATTATCTGGGCTTTCTTGCTAGCTTAGCTGGTAGAAAAAATCCACCTGCAGTGTGGGAAACCCCAGTTCGGTTCCCAGGTCAGGAAGATCCTCTGGAGAATGGATAGGCTACTCATTCTAGTATTCTTGGGCTTCCCTGGTGACTCAGACAGTAAAGAATCTGCCTGCAATGCAGGAGACCTTGGTTTGATTCCTGGATTGGGAAGATCCCCTGGAGGAGGGCATGAAAACCCACCCTAGTATTCTTATCTGGAGAATCCCCATCGTCAGAGTA
>SJYX01016418.1:386712-398988 GCA_006410675.1 Oreotragus oreotragus | reverse complement strand
ACTTCTTCTTTTCCAATCTGGATTCCTTTTATTTCTTTTTCTTCTCTGATTGCTGTGGCTAAAACTTCCAAAACTTCAACTACTATAGTAGTGGTGAGCAGGCACCCTTTCTTGTTCCTGACTTTAGGGGAAATGCTTTCAATTTTTCACCATTGAGGATAATGTTTGCTATGGGTTTATCATATATGGCTTTTATTATGTTGAGGTATGTTCCTTCTATGCCTGCTTTCTGGAGGGTTTTTTATCATAAATGGATGTTGAATTTTGTCAAAGGCTTTCTCCGCATCTATTGAGATAATCATATGGATGTAATTACTCATAAATTTGGATTTGGTAATTTGGGCTTCCCTGGTCACTCTGTGGTAAAGAATCTGCCTGCTAATGCAGGAGATGTAGGTTTGATCCCTCAGTTGGCAAGATCCCCTGGAGTAGGAAATGGAAACCCACTCCAGTGTTCTTGCCTGGGAAATCCCATGGACAGTGGAGTCTGGCAGTCCATGGAGTTACAAAAGAGTTGGATGCAATTTAGTGATTAGTGACTAAACAACAACACTGCCATTGTACTAACCAGTGTATCACTCTTGTAGTGTTTTATATTTGTGTTGATGATTCTCAGGTTTCCTTTTCTCCTTTATATTTGGATTTATTTTAGAGTAAATATTCTGTATCATTGTCTATTCTCATTTATTAGCATATGAAACTGCTAGTAAGACACAACAGCATGCATGCAAAGTCCACACAGGAATAAAATTAGGTGGGGGTCACACAGAATTTGCTCTTCAGAAGTACCTGGGCTTGGTTAAAATGCAATTTTTTTCTCATCCCAAAAGTATGAAATAAAATGTGGAGCAGGCAAGGTGTGTTTTTAAGCTCAACAGGTAATTCTGATGGACAGCCAGTTGAACCATCAATAGACCCTATTTCCTCCTCCACCTTTGATGGGTAGGTACAGAAAAGGGGGCTGAGAAAACACCTTTAGGTCCACGCTCTTCAGCATTTCCTCAGGGCCTTGCGTCACAGGGCTCAGGCTAGTCTCCAGTCCACAGGTTGTTGTCTGTCTGCACTGCGCACAGCTGAGAGGCTCGCCCTGTCAGGCCTGATTTGCGTGTTTCCTTGTCTGGTGCCTGTATCCCAAGGCCAGTAGCCCTCAGGTCCTAACTTCGCTCTGGTCTTCTCACTGTTCCTCCTGATTCCCTGCAGGGTGTTTCTAGAAGACTGGCAAGTCTTTGTTTCCACCACTCAATAAGACCAGAAATAATATCTAGGAAGCCAAGCTGAATCTACTCAATCACCACACATACAGGGCTCTGTCTTTGTTTTATTGTAATTCATTACCATTACAATAATACTGGTGGCATGGTGGACTACATTTTTATAAAGCCATTTGGTGTATAGTATGAGCTTTTGTTTCCTGTAAAAAGAGAGGTCAGCCTTAAAATTAACCACAAAAGCCCTAAAAGATGTTACAAAACATGAATCTTTACCTCTTCGGAGGTAGTTTGGTGCTTCCAGCTTTCCATAGGCAGTTGGAGTTCACTTAGCAATTTTACTTTTGATGTTCAAATAAGAAAAATGCTGAGGTCACAGTGGAGAGAGGGTCGGGTAATAGAAACACCACAGCCTACAGTATGCACTCTCATGCCCATTATTATCTCATTTGATCCTTACTACATCCCTGTGAGGGGAAAGGGCACATCTGGGTCTTCGCATTGGAGAGATGCAGCACACAGCATGGAAGAAATACTTTCCACGGCAGAAGGGAGCTTGTGAGCCCTGAAGCCTGGCCCCTTAGTTTGGTCCTGCCACCACTGTTCCTTTGGTAACTCTAGCTCACTTTTGGGAAGTGAGTTCTTTCTGTGGCCAAACATACCTGGAAAAGGTGGGTTGCCTTAGCACTTCTCAAATCATCATGAACACAGGCAAGGTGGCAAGCGGAAGGCCCACAATCAAGTGGCTCCAAGTGTCTCAAATGCATGAATGGGCACAATTAGAACTAGAAGGGTTCTCTGGAGAAATCTTTGAAGCCTGAGTCCTAACTCCAGTAAAATCCACTGGCATGCTTATATTCAACATTTTAACACAAAAACAACATTTTGTTAAATACATCTTAGGAGGGGGGAAGGTAGTGATAAAGAAGGAAGGGCAAAATCTGTGGTCCCTCTGGATCCTGAGGCCACAGCAGTGGAGGAGGGAGCACGTCCCGCTCCCAGCAGCCCTCACGGTGCGCTGTGCACTGGGAGCTACATGGGCTTCAAGCTAACGGCCATGCTGACCATTGGGGATGAGGTGCCTGTTGGCCCCAAGGCTGTTCTTCAAATGGTCTGTCTCTTTGCCTTCCATGGCTTCTTCCTTCTCCTCTTCCTCCTCTTTTTCTTCTTCATACTCACCCTCAGTATCACTTCTCACATCCCGGATGCTCTGGACAAAGAAAACAATGGGCTGTGAGTGACAATTTTACAGAAAGACTCTTAAGTATAAGCAAACAAATGGGGCCAGTTCAGAGGTGTGACTCCCTTCAGAGAAAACACATATTAATTCACACAACCAAACATTCACCAAGACAGAACATATCAGGAATCATAAAACAAACCTTAACAAACTTAATCGAAATTATGAAAAGTATCTTCACGTCCTAATGGAATTAAGCTAGAAATCGATATCAAAAGATAATAGGAAAATTTCAAAACACTTGGAAATTAAACAACACCTTATAAATAAATCAAGGGATCAAAAGAGTAAGTCTCAAGGAATACTAGAAAATACTTTTAATTAAAAAAAAATACAACACATTAAACTTGTTCATATAGTTAAAATAGTACTTAGAAGGAAATGTATACCTTATAAATGCTTATATTAGAAAAGAAGAAAAGGCTCTATTGATACAAGCTTCCAACTTAAGAAGCTAGGGGAAAAAAGAAATGAAAAATAAGCCCAAAGTGAGCAAAAGGGAGGAAATAACAGAGATGAGAAATCAATGAAATTGAAAACAGAGGTTACCTGAGTAGTCTTAAAACTATGAAAAAAAAATTAAATATGTAGTTTAAAATTTTCTGAAAAAGAGTATCATCAAGAACAGATGGTTTCACTGGCAAATTCCATGAAGCATATAAAGGAGAAAAAACACCAAATCTCTTCCAGAAAAAAAGAGGGAATATATCCCAAATTACTTTATGAGGCCAGATTACCCTGATACCAAAACCAGACAAAGACAGTATAAGAAATACAACTACAGATCAATATCTTTAATGAACATAGACTTAAAAATCCTCAATAAAGTTTTCCAAATCAAAACTAGCGATGTATAAAAAATAGTACACCATGAGGTTTGTCCCAGTAATGCAAAGCTGGTTCAATATTTGGAAATCAGTGAATGTAACCCATCATAGTAATAATATAAAGAAGGGAACATGATTACATTAATTGACGTGGAAAAATCATATGACAAAATTCAACATCCATTCATGATTTAAAAAAAAAAAACACTTTGAAAACTTCTCTGCAAAGAAGGACTACTTGATGGTGAATGACTGAATGCTTTCCCTCTAAGACTAGGAACAAGTCTGGATGTCCACTTTCACCATTCCTATTCACACTGCATTGGAAATTCTAGTCAACGAAATGAGGCAGGAAAAAGAAACAAGTCATACAAACTGAGAAGAAAGAAATAAAAAATATCTTTATCTGCAGAAGACATTTTTTTTTTAAACTTTTTACTTTTTTGCTCATGCCACGTGGCATGTGGGATCTTAGTTCCCTGACCAGGGGTCGAATTTGGACCCCCTGCTTTGAAAGTGTGGAGTCTTAACTGCTGGACTGCCAAGGAAATCCCCAGANCTCTAAGACTAGGAACAAGTCTGGATGTCCACTTTCACCATTCCTATTCACACTGCATTGGAAATTCTAGTCAATGAAATGAGGCAGGAAAAAGAAACAAGTCATACAAACTGAGAAGAAAGAAATAAAAACTATCTTTATCTGCAGAAGGCATTTTTTTTTTAACTTTTTACTTTTTTGCTCATGTCACGTGGCATGTGGGATCTTAGTTCCCCGACCAGGGGTCGAATTTGGACCCCCTGCTTTGAAAGTGTGGAGTCTTAACTGCTGGACTGCCAAGGAAATCCCCAGATGACATAATTATTTATAAAGAAAATATAAAGAATCAACCCCCAAACTCCTAGAATTAATATATGAGTTTAGCACTAAGGCTACAGCATAAAAGATCAACATACACAAGCTGTCTCTCTGTCTCCGTTTCTTTATGTCTCTGTTCTCTCTCTTACACACACACAATCTTGATTTCTAAACACTAATGTAAATGTAGTAAATGTAAATGTAAGTAAGTTAAGTCGCTCAGCTGTGTCCGACTTTTTGCGACCCCATGGACTGTAGCCTGGCAGGCTCCTCCAACCGTGAGATTTTCCAGGCAAGAATACTGGAGTGGGCTGCCATTTCCTTCTCATGTAGTAAGCTGAAAATGTCCTCAAAAATATTATGTCTTAATTCCTGTAATCTGTGACAGCTAACTTACACGGTAAAGGTTTTTGCACATGTGATTAAATTAAGGATCTAGAGATGAGAGATGATCATGGCTTCATAAGATGGGCAGAGGGGATGTGACACAGAGGAAAGGAGTATGAAGACAGAGGTAGAGACTGCAGTGATATAGCCATAAGCCAAGGAGTGCTGGCAGCCACCAGCAGTTAGAAGAGCCAAAGAACTGATTTCCTTCATGTGTGAACACAGACCTGCCACACAGTTTTGTTTTCTACTCAAAACTGATCATAGACTTCTGACCTCCAGAACTTCAGAAAGCAGTTTTGTTGTTTTAAGCTACCAAGTTTGTGGCAGTTTGTTACACCAGCCATAGTAAACCAACATGACTAGAAATTTCCAACTAAAACAGAAAGTTAAAAATGAGGAACATTTACAATAGTTTTACAAAACAAAACACTTAGGTACAAGTATAACAAAGCATGTATAGGATCTTCATGTAAAACTGATAAAAAAAACCAAATATCTAAATAACTAAAGAGACATACTATGTTCATGATTTGGAAGTTTTAATACAGTAAAAATGTTAATTATCCCCAAATTTATGTATAGATTCCACATAATACCAATTAAAGTCTTAGCATGATTTCTTATAGATCAACTGATTCTAAAATTTATATGGAGATGCAGAGGAACTAGAATAGAGATGGCAACTATGAAAAAGAAGAATAAAATTGGAAAACTTGAATTACCCAATTTTAAGACTTGACTATAAAGTTACAGTAATAAAGACTGGATGGTATTAGCAAAGGAGTAAACACATAGATCAATGAAACAGAAAAGAGAATCTAGAAATAGACTCACACAAATATGGCCAATTGAGTTTTGACAAAGGTACAAAAACAATTCAATGGAGAAAGGGTAGTCTTTTCAACAACTGATGCTGAAGCGATTAGAAATTCATAGTTAGAAAGTAAATTTTAACCGTATACAAATGTTAACATAAAATGAATGATAGCTTTAAATGTAAAATATAAAACTACAAAGCTTTCAGAAGAAAAGCTACAACCTAGGGTTGAGTAATGAGTTCTCTGACATGATACAAAAAGCATATTCCTTTTAAAAAAATGATAAACTGTACTACATCAAAATTAAAACTTTTGCTTTGTAAAAGAAACAGTTTAGAGAACAAAAATAAAAGTTGCAAACTGGGAGATATTATTTGCAAATCCCATATTCAACTTGTAGGATAATAAAAAATTCTCATAACAATGTGGAAAAAATTTTAATGGGAAAATATATAAAAATAGACACGACTATGAGGATACAGGCTGTCCACATGAAAAGATGTTCAACATCATGAGCCATTAGGAAAATGCAAATTAAAATCATGATTAAATTAAAAATGTAATTTAAATTAAAATTTAAAATTAGAATTTTATTCTAAAATTAGAATTAAAATTAAAAATTCTGAGAATATCAAGTGCTGACAAGGATGCATAGTGACTGGAAGGAACTCTTATACATTGCTGATGGAAATGCAAAATGGTATAGACACTTTGTCTCAGCATTCCTACCCCTGAGGATCTATCCTAGATACAGATACAATATTAATGTTCACACAAAAGCAAATGTTTATAAAACTCTATTCATAATTGCCAAAAATTGAAAACAATCCAAATGTTCTTCAACAAGTAAATTAGTAAGCAGTTGTGCATCCATCAATAGAGACAAACTTCTGATATTTATAAGACACTGGATGAATCTCAAAGGCTTTAAGTTAAAAGTTTGTTTCAAAAGGTGACCTACCAAAAGACACACTAATGTACTTTTCATGACATTTTTAAAAAGACTAAACTGTAGGGATGGCGAACAGATAAGTGCTGCCAAGAGCTGGGGTGGAGGGAGGAATTGGAGTGACAGAATTGTTCTATATCCAGATTATAGCAATGGCTACACAAATCTACACTTGTGTTGAAATTCATAGAACTGTACAACAGTACAAAAATATTTTACTGATAACTTTAAAAATAAAACGAAAGTATTTCTTGTTATAAAGCAAACATGATGGTTTTCCCCAATAAACATCTGCTAAGTAAAGTATTACTCATGGGCATTTTGGTTGTCAGGATATTTTTACTTTGAGGGATAGGATGTTTCCTGTTTTCTTTATGCAGGAATGTCCTTCCAAGATAGTTCTTAATAAAGAGTTATATGTTTTTCCTTGGCTTCACAGTGTTCTGAAAGGAATTTTGCCAGGAAAACTCCTAGAGGAATAAAATTGTTCCCAAGGAAGGCAGATGGAATTGTCACAGATCAGACTTCACTACAAAAGATAAAAGATGGTGTGAACTATTAAAACAATACCAAGAACTCAAGTTCTGTGCAAGGCCAGCATTGGACATGATCTCTGACTCTCTAAGCTGGTTCACAAATGTATCTATTAAACCTAATCTAGAGCAGAAAAAAAAATATGGAAGGTGAGACTGTTTCCTCACACATCATTTTTCAAAATGACACCTATAATCATAAGAGTTTTCCCTTTTGTGGCCTGAAGACTAAAATCGACCACCTGTGGAGATTCTTGGGGTATGTGTAACCAAACATTTCTTTGTGCAAAGGCCTAAACAACACCACCAACAACAATGTACACATTCTGCTGTCTTAATCACAGAAATACAATTCCATAGGCCCTTTTCTGTACATTCTGCTCTTTTCTACAACACAGAAAGGGTCTCAAAATAAACAAAGCTCATTGTAAACCCTGAGGAATAAACTTGCCATCACATCAGTTAAGATGCAACAGAGAGGGTGAGGGCAGGATGATATGGGAGAATGGCATTGAAACACGTATATCGTATGTGAAATGAATCGCCTGATGCATGATACAGGGTGCTTAGGGCTGGTGCACTGGGATGACCCAGAGGGATGGGATGGGGAGGGAGGTGGGAGGGGGGCTCAGGATGGGGAACATGTGTACACTCATGGCAGAGTCAAGTCAGTGTATGGCAAAACCAATACAATATTGTAGAGTAAAATAAATAATTAAAAATAACTAAATAAAAATAAAAATTGGGGGAAAAAAATCAGATGCAACAGAGAAAGGCAAACTTTCCACAGCTGGCTAGGAGCCAGGATCAGAGTGCAGAGTCCTTCAGGGAAGACCCATGCTTGGTTGATGTTTGCTTTTATGGACAATGCCCCTTGGCTCTCCTTCTCATTATTTAAATGATTTTTGTAGGGAACAAGGGGAAATGTGAATCAGAACAAAGAAACTAATTTCTCCCTGAAAGTGAAAGTATAAAGTGTTAGTCGCTCAGTCCTGTCCAACTCTTTGTAACCTCCCTCCACCCCCCGTCATGGACTGTAGCCCACCAGCTCCTCTGTCCCTTGGATTCTCCAGGCAAGAACAGTGGAGTGGGTTATTATTCCTTTATCCAGGATATCTTCCTGACCCAAGAAATGATCCTGGGTCTCCTGCATTGCAGGCAGATTCTTTACCGTCTGAGTCACCACTGGCTCCGCCCCTAATTTCTTCTTAGAAAGGCATACTAGCATCTTTCCGCTCCATTAAAAGGTATTTAGTTATTTACTCATGGCTGTGTTGGCCCTTCCTTGCTGCACTCGGGCTTTCTCTAGCTGCAGAGAGCAGAGGCTGCTCTCTAGCTGGGTGCACAGGCCTCTCACTGCAGTGGTTCACTTCTTGTGGGGCACAGGCTCCAGTAGTTGCGCCACGCAGGCTTAGGAGCTGGGGCTCTCACTCTCCAGAGCTCGGGCTCAGGAGTGGTAGCACATGCCCTTAGCTGCTCCGCGGCATGTGGGATCTTCCTGGACCAGGGATTGAACCTGTGTTCCCTGCATTGGCAGGTGTATTCTTAACCACTGGACCACCAGGGAAGTCCATTTCCACCCCTTTCTCAGGACTTGAATAGCTGCTTTAGCTGAGAGATAAATTCCTCTTGGAGGATGCTCACCATAGCCTGAAGCCACATCCTACATTCAGCACCCTCACCTCTAAAAAGAGGGCTTGGACCATATAGGGACTTTGGAAATGTATGACATCCTCACAGTCAGAAAGACTGACTTTCTGAGCACTGTTGACTTTTAGTGAGCATAGGCTGCTGCTGCTGCTGCTGCTGCTAAGTCACTTCAGTCGTGTCCGACTCTGTGTGACCCCATAGATGGCAGCCCACCAGGCTCCCCCATCCCTGGGATTCTCCAGGCAAGAATACTGGAGTGGGTTGCCATTTCCTTCTCCAATGCATGAAAGAGAAAAGTGAAAGTGAAGTCGCTCAGTCTGTCCGACTGTTAGCGACCCCATGGACTGCAGCCCACCAGGCTACTCCGTCCATTGGATTTTCCAGGCAAGAGTACTGGGGTGGGGTGCCATTGCCTTCCCCGGAGCATAGGCTAGGGATGCCATACATCTTACAGTGTGCATGACACCCAAATGTCCTGCCAGACCTGCATTTGTAATTATCCAGGCCTGGAACCTAACTCCATTCTACATTCAGGCACAGGAATTCTTGCATGGTTGTTACTATATTCTCAATTCTTCAGGAATGCAACTACATACATAAATCAAAGGAGGACTATACTTTGTTCAGAACTTTACAATTTCAGAAAGCCATGTCACAGATGGCAACTCTACCAGGGGCAATCAAGACTGCATCATCTGATCTGCAGCTGCCCCGCTCACGGTGAGCCTCCATATAGGCAAACACAGCACCTGTCAACACGATACATTCTCTAGTGCTCTCATGTACACGTTACACATGAAATGCATATTTTATGAGAAATGTTATTTCTTTTTTATTACAGTTGTGGCACTATATTGCTTTTTTGAAATTGTGCTTTTGGGTGAGTGCTATTACCTAGGAATTTAAATTCAGGCTAGTGAAGGGAGTGTGGGTCCAATAGAATGAAGAACCACTGCCCTTGGTGGTGAAGCTCAGAAAGGATTTCCTGTTACTAAGAGTTGTTAGATGAACGATGAATGGTTGCACATTATACAAACTTTAATAATGTAAATTGGAAATTGAATGTAATGTAAATTGAATAATGTAAATTGGAAATAAATATTAATAAAACCTCATATTATATTCAATTTCATCTTGTATATGCTACCTGTTAATACAACAACAACAATGGCATCTTTAAAGGGTTATTTTTTCCCACTGCCCTGAAAATCCTCTGTGCTCTGCCTGCTCATCTTCCCTCCTGCCTAATCGCTGGCAATCACTGATCTTTTTATTTTGCCATAGTTTTGTCTTTTCCAGAATGCCTTGTTGTTAGAATAATATAGTATTTAGCTTTTAAAATTAGCTTATTTCACTTAGTAACAAACACTACTAAATAAAAAGAAATGAGCTATTAAGTTTTTTCATAATTAATAGCTAATTTCTTTTTACTGCTGAAGACTATTCCATTGTCTGGATGCACATACCACAGTTATGCAGCTACTCATGTACTGGAAGACATCTTGGTGGCTTCCAAGTGTTGGTAATAATTATAAATGAAGGTGCTATAGACCCCCACACTATAAATGTCCATGTGCCAGGCACCAAACTAAGCGATTAGTATGAACAATACCATTTCCTCCTCACAGCAACCCTAGGATATAGCACCCTTCTCTTTACTTTAATAGGGAGGAAAATGAGGCTTAGAGGGGTTGAGTAACTCTTTCAAGGTCACACAATCATGAGAGGCAGATAGGATGAAAACCCTGATCTAAACTTAGACACTTTGAACCACAGTACTCTACAAACCCCTGCTGGAATACTTGGAGAGACAGGGCATCCACGGGATCACTGACATACTTTATTCTATTCTATTTCATTTAAAAATGATACAAAACTGATTTGGCAACCTATTAAAGATTTTCAACCCACAGTTTAAAAACCTCAACTAAGGTGTGCTAGAAAAAAATGACGCTTCTCTAAATCAGCTGAAAGCCAGAAAGTTTAAGATATAAACTACAATCTATATTCTGCAAAGTACCTTCTCACAAGGTAAATCTTTTCCAGAAATTATAATACTTGATAAAAATAAAAAATAAGTCAAGCAAGCTCTAGGGGAACACGGAATCTAGTAATAAATACTTGCTAAAAGTCAAGCCACAGTGTTTTCGGGAACTCTACCTGTCTGCATTGATGGGATGACAAGACTGCTTGTACCAGCAGCGGTGAGTTTCCTCTTGGAATCAGCCAGCTTCTTTCCTTGTATTGCCCTTCTCTTTGCTTGCTCTCTGCATACCAGTACCCCTTACTTCTCTATTTCTTAGCTGTCTCTGAGCTTGTAGAACTGGTCTCATGTAACTCGTTGGCCCTAACCCATCCCACAAATCATTAAGGACCCAAGAAAATCCATGCAAAAAGAAGGCTCCAAAAATATCCAAGGATCTCCTTCGAAGAGTAAAGGGTGAATCTGGGCTTCAGCAACCAAAGAACTGTAGTCACTGGGTGCACAACTCTCACACGTGCTAAGCATGTTGCACCACACATGCTCCTTATCACCTGCTGCCAGCTGCCCTTGTTGAAGGGTTAGTTGTGTCATTACAGACATCATATTACTATTCTGATACTGTTAGATAATTTTATGGAATTAGCAAAGATATCTAATATTTAACTGGTTGTTTTCCAAAAATGATGTGGGTCCTCTAGAATACATATTAACAATGTTATTCATTCCACAACTGGAACTTCATGAGTATAATTTCTGTAAGGTCTTTTAAAAGTAACCTCCTTCCCCTCCTCAGCAACTCCCTTCAGTTATACAAAGTGACAGTGAAAAGAATGAAGAACAAGTTAGTTGTAAAAAAGAGAACTCGTTACTTGTCTTAATAAGGGCTTTGGAACCCCCACATCACCAGTGGCTCCCGTACTGGCAAATATCATTAGCCTGGCACTCCAAAGGGGCAGAGAAGACTTGCATTCAGAGGATGGTGTTGAAGTCACAGTCACTGTGAAGGAAGGCATGCAATCAGTCTGTCAGAGCATCCCATACCCTGAGAGAAACAGAAACTCTGCAACTGGGACCAAAATGATCTCCCCTAGATTAAAGGCAATTGAAGCCAACTTTCCCCTTTAAAAGGCATGTTCTAGGAGGAGGGGCACAGAGTTTAACTGAACCATGTTCAAAGACTCATTCACCCAAGCATGGGAGAATCCTAAAGCAATGGACACACTTCCAACTTTTCCTAGTTATCTCTTTTTTTTGGGAGGGGAGCTCATGAAAAAAAAAGCTTGAACCTGTAACATCCCATGGTAATTTGCTCTGGCTGGTGTCAAATGTCTCAGACACAGAGTACAGGACCCAGGACATGTCTCAGCTTCCTCAGTCCTGAGTGGGAGTCAAAGCAGTATTGAAAACATACCCTATAGCTGGCTCATTCATGGCTCCCAATTTTTTGTGACTGGTCTGTATACATAGAGTGCCTCTTCTTGATCTTCAGAACCAGACTCAAAGGTTGCTTTGGTTTTTAAGCTGTCTCAACTCACCAGTATAAAATATATTCTATTTTCCACAGAGGGTGTTTATTTTCATTACATTTGCTGCTATCCATATATCTAATTTCCTTAAGAAATTATTTCACTTTTCTAAGGCTTATAAGCTTTTAAAAATGAACTTCTAAGAAAAAAAGTAAGTTTTAGGGATTGGCGGATTCTGAAGAACATCTGGTCAGTCACATTTATTTTCCAGAAGAGATTAAAGCTACAGTAGTTGATCCCAGCCAGCTCAGTGACTTGGTTTAGTGGAGAAGAACTCAGATTATAAAATGTGGCT
>SJYX01016418.1:342526-363491 GCA_006410675.1 Oreotragus oreotragus | reverse complement strand
TTTTTTTTTAACAACCAGAGCAGAAGATGTACATTCTCCTGCTTGTGCATTTTCAGTAATTCATTACCTGTTTCTTTTTCATATGGTGCTAAAATCTGCCTCTATCTAAAAGGGGACTATGTGCTTCCTTCAGACATTGAAGTTAACCCCTCTTCAAGCCAAATATTCTCATCTTCTTCAGTTTATCCTCATGTGACATGGAGCCAAACCCTTCACTACTCTGCCTATCTTACAAGTACCTATTCCCATCCAAGGCCACCACCCTACTCTGGACTGTCTATGTGTAACAAACAGCACCACTCAATTAATACACAACTTATCACTTTTGTATTCACCCCCAAAAAAGTGAGTACAAATTTAAAGTCAAGCCCTGATGATGTCTATACTGTTAGGTTTATTTTTGTGTGATTTTGTTTCTATCTTAAGATTCCAGAATATATACACCTTTAGGAATTAATCATGATTTGTCCATTAGTGAAAGTAAGTAGCTGGCCCTGGTGTGCAGGCCTCAAAAATTATTGCAAGGATTACTGAACAAAATAAACTTTGACAATGAGAAAAAATATGCTAAGAGGATAAAATTATGAATAATTTCTTCCACAGTACTTCCATACACTCTGGGAATGACATCTGCAACCATGGCTTCAATAAAATTGCAGAGCTGTGCTTCTGAAATGCCTTAACTAAACTCTGTGCTCGGGAACCTGTGGCTTTACAGTAATGTCAAAAGCCAGGAGGTCATGAATGACTCATAATGTCCCACTGCTTTTTGAATGGCTCCACATCGAAATCCACAGTTGGCAGTAAAACAAAGAACACTATAATAAGCACTTTATGCTGTTTTGAAAGAAACTTTTAGCTTTAACTGAATGAAAAAGAAGTATACTCAATAAAAGAGTTTAATTTTCTAAACTACTATCAAATACATTCCTTTCTGTTATATTAGTTCTTATTATCCAAGTTGACAAGGCTACAGAAAAAAAAATTGAGTTTTTCCATTTTCTTTTTTTCTCTTCAAAGGAGTTGCATTAAATTTAAATTGGATTCTCTGAAACTTGGCTATACATGGACATTTCCTGTCAGTTATCTGGAATATGACATTTCTAGACCAGTGTTTCTCAAACTTTAATGTACGTATGAATCCCCTAAGGTTCTTTATGAAGTACAGAAAGTGTCTAGTGGGGCTTGAGAGGCTGCATGTCTCATCAGCTCTGGGTGACGCTGTGGCTGACAGTCAGGGGCCACACTGTAGTCAGCAGGTGGTTGCTGAGGTCAAAGACCCTCTCTAGATTGCTGCTCTTTGTAGAAAGAAAAAGTTGAAGTAGAGAGTTGCCTAAGGGTCTCATATTTTAAAATCCCAAGATTGCAAACAATTTTGATTTCCTTAACTTTGTATGTCATGAGCCTTTTTAGTCCAGAAAGGCAATGTAAAATTACCAGTATGTCTCACTTTATGTAATAGATGGTTGTTTAAAAATAATTAGTAAGTCATCTTATAAAATGACTCATGTCTTTAATTCCCCAGAGAAATATACTATTTAGAGAACTCTGGTTTTCTACGAAGGAAAGAATCTCAAAGTGCTTGGTGCCTTGTTTCAGCTTTTTATTTGTAAGGATTTTTCATCACAGAAGATCTATGTAACACTCTTGTCAACTTTTTGCACAATGGGAGTATTTGTTGAGGACATGGGGAAGAGTGCAGCTACCTTTGTTTTTTAGAAAACAGATTCTGCAATCGGAGAAATGTCAAGGGACACTGGTGCAGAGCGGAAAGGACACACACACAGCTGTGCTTCCCCACTTGATCTAGTGGCTCTCAACCCGAGAGACAGAGTAGAATCACTTATGATGAGGGAAGAAGAGGACTATCAGAGTCCCCAGTGTCTGAGTCCAGTCCTTGTAGATTCTAGTTTAGTTGGTCTAAATTAGGAATGGCCATGAGTATTTTCTTAAGGCTCCACAGGTCAGTTTGGTGAAGTTGTAACTACAACTTCATAGTCATGAAGTCATGAAACAAGTTGACCTGAAATAAAAAGTGGAAATCCTGGGAGATCTTTTGGAGTGAGGTCCAGAATGATACCTTACTTTTCAATCATCTTAAATTTGATTACAGTCTTCTTCTAAGCCAAAAAATAACTTTCCCCACCATTAACTAGATTACATAAGTAGATTCTAGTTTAGTTGGTCTAAATTAGGAATGGCCATGAGTATTTCCTTAAGGCTCCACAGGTCAGTTTGGTGAAGTTGTAACTACAACTTCAAAGTCATGAAGTCATGAAACAAGCTGACCTGAAACAAAAAGTGGAAATCCTGGGAGATCTTTTGGAGTGAGGTCCAGAATGATATCTTATTTTTCAATATCTTAAATTTGATTACAGTCTTCTTCTAAGCCAAAAAATAACTTTCCCCACCATTAACTAGATTACATAGGATAGTTCTGAATTCTTTTAATAGGCCTTTTGAACAAAAGGTCTTCTGAAACATTTAAGCACCTGTCACCGAATGTCATGCTTTCCCATTCTTAAACAAAAGGCTCAAATGATAAGCTGGTCAAGCAAAATGAAGTCTAACAAGAAGGAATATAACTTTCACAAATGTCACTATCATCACCAGACAATCCTGAGAGGAAATGTGGCTTGGCTTATGTAAAAAACACTTAGAGGTTTTAATCAGTTTCAAGCTCAATGTGAATTAACAGCTAATGTGAACTACCAGCAACTCAAAGTGAAACTACTATGCATTGATGCACTACAGTTTTCACAGAAAGAGACATCAGACCTTCTTGACCTTCTATTAGTCAGACCATACCTAGAAGAAACCAGTTCTCATTTAAAGAAGAATCTGGATAAAAAAGAAAAAAATTACAAATTCCAGTTAGCTCCCAAAGTCCTCTAGCTTGTTTCTAGGAAGGGAGCAGGAAGAGGAGATTGGAAAAACAAGCAGCGTGGGCGTACAGGACTTAGAAGAGGCACAGACAAAATTACCCCCAGAAAGAAAAAGTGAAACCATTAACAACCTGGAAGTTCATAACCCATGCTAAAGAGAAGGAGGTCCCAACGTACGCAAGATAGGAAATGTTAGCCTCGGAGTAGCAGAACTTGAGAGGGAGAACTGGGTATAGAGATAAGAGTTTTGGTACCTGGAGACGAGCAATGAGGGAAAAGAAGGAAATAGAAAAAGTAAAGTAAGGCTCCTGCAGAAAAGAAAGAAAAATAAGACAAAGCATTGCTTTAAAAATAATGATCCTGAGAAGAGTATCTATCTTCCTTCCTTGCTCACAAACTGGAAAGTTTTTTTGAGTGGAAAGAAAGAGGTACAGCCAGCATGTTACAATTGAATAAAACACCAAGGACACCATGAGAACATATCCCACCACCTGCTGCATATGCAGTGGTCAAGAAGCATAATTGCTAGTCTAAAGCCAGAAGATATAACACCCAGTGCAGCAGCCAGCCATTCATGTGTGCTTTCTGAAGTGTGGTCAGTCCAAACTCAGAGATGTTATATGTGTAAAATACACTGAATTTCAAGGACTTACTATGACAAAAGGATGAAAAATATATCATTAATGATTGCTCTGTACTGATTGCTGAATGACTATATTAGCTTTAGATAAGAACTATAATCTTCCCCTGATTAAAATACATACCAAACAAAATATACTTTAGGCAAAATTGAAACGATAATAGTTTGCTTGTATAATGTTAAATAGAATATATTTTTAACTATTTTTACAATTACATGACTAGATAACTTAACATTATGTATGTGTCTCACACCATATTTTAATTGGACAGCACTGGTCTTGAAGGGAAAATCAGGAAAAAAGAAGGAATCACCAAATAGTTGTACTTATTTGAAAGGTAAAATAGTACATCTCAGGAAGCATATTAAGTATAGCTATTTAGAAAATAAAATACTATGACTTCTGCTTTTGGCTATTATGGAAAAATTGGGACTAGATTATTCTAGCATGTTAAACAAATAAAAAACTGGATAAAATATGCAAAACAGCAGTTTTTAGACACTGGTCAATAAGCTGCTTGGGACTGTGATTCCTGAGAAAAGGGAAATGAAGGAGGGGAGCCCCTCAGCTGCCCCAGTCACCACCTGGAGGAAGCTTCCAAAGCTGAAGCACAGCAAGGATACCAAAGGGAGCCCAGTGGTGCCACTGAGGAGAGGAAACAGAGACTGGCATTCACCAAAGCCAAGGACGCTAGAATTTATGGGGCAGGATGCTGGAAAGAAAGGAGTTACACAGAGAGTGCGCTCCACAAATTTCAGTGGGGTCCCCTTCAGCCTTTGGCTGAATACTGATCAGTGCACGTGTATAAGGAAACTACTGGAGACCAGGCCAAGGACCATCAGAAGGGAGTTGGCAAAACAACCTCTGGAGCCCACGCTGAACTGGCCATTTGTTGTCTTCTCACTACCCAGAGTGGAAAGAACTCTGTACACAGGCAGTAAGGATGGTACTATGAAGGACTCCACTTAACAGTCATAGACTAAAGGCTGTTCTGCTCTCATCTTCATAAAGCTAAAAGCAGGCTTTAAAAGGATCAAACTTATTACAAGTAACTTGGCTTAATGCAAAACTGAAACACACTAGCAAAAAAACAAAAACAAAAAACACTATTTGAAAGAATATAACAATATCTAGTATCTAACGCAGTAAATTCAAAATGTCTGGAATCCAGTTATAAACTACCAGGTTTGCAAAGAAGCTCGAAAATGTCACATAACTCACAGAAAATTCAGTTAACAGAATCAGACCCAGAACTATTAGAGATGACATAATTAGCACACAAAGATGCTAAGATAATTATTATAAATTATGCCTCATATTCAAGGAGGTAGAGAAAAACATTAATGAAAGAAATGGAAGATATAAAAAAGATCAAATGCAATTTATAGAGATGAAAAATAGAACATCTGAAATTTAAAAACGCACAGGAGGGGCTTAACTGTGGTTAGACACAGTAAAAGAAAAGATTAAAAACTGAAGATGTAGCAATAGAAAAATTTCAAAATAAAACTGATCAAAAATAAAAAGGCTGAAAATGAATAGAATAGCAATGATTTGTGGGCAGTAAAGTGGTAATTGAGGTCCCAGAAGAACACAGAAAAAGAATGACAGAAGAAATTTTGAAAATGTTGTTGAAATTTGATGAAAATTATAAACCCCACAGATTCAAGAAGCTCAACAAACCTCATGCATAAGAACATACCAAGACATGTCCTAATCATGAAAATTAGTGCTAAAGAGAAAATCTTAAAATCAGCCAGAAGACACATTATTTAGAGTAACAAAGCTAACAGTATACCAATATCTCACCAGAAAGTATGTAAGCCAGAAGACAACGAAGCAGCATTTTCACAGCAGTGAAAGAAAGGGGAAAAAAGAAAAAGCAAATAAAAAAGAAAAAACTGAAGACTCTTTCAGACAAAAACTGACATAATTACCAGCAGACCTGTACTACAAGAAATGAGTGTCTTCATGAGGAAAAAAGACCAGAAAAAAAAACTGCTACCAAATGGATACTTATATTTACAGAAGGGAATGAAGAGAGCCAGAAATGACACATATGGAGGAAAATATAAAATACATTAAACTTTTTAATTTTTCAATTAACTGTTCAAAGCAGAAAAGCAATATAAGATGTTTTTAATACATATAACTAGTATTTACATATACTTGTTTTTTATATAAACATTACATAATTAAAACTATATAGAATTTATTTAATTATTACATACAATTAAAATGCATGACAACAGTAACACAAAAAACAGGAGTGAGTAAGTAAATAAAACTGTTTCTGTGCTTGAGGAAGAAAACATGATTTACCTCTACAGAAAGGGGAAAAGGATATATGTGCAGATAGGAGGTGGTTCCCAATCCTGGAGATTTTTACCTGGCAACATTTGAGAACACCTGGAGACATTCCTGGTTGTCATAACTATGGGTGAGGGCGTCACTAACGTCTGGTGAGCAGAGGCCAGTGGTGCTGCTAAAATATCCTACAGTGCACAGGACAGCCCCTACAACAATCGCCTGGCCCAGGATGTCTCTAGTGTCTTCACTGCTGAGAAGCTCCGAGCCAGAGACAGACCTGCTAACTTCAAGGATGCCTCTGGAACACATAGGGAAGAGAGGCAGTCAGGACTTACAGGACCTTCTGTGAAGACTGGGAGCCAGGAGGGCCGCCAGGTGATGAGAGTGAGCAGATGAGGGGCCAGATCTACCAGACTCCAGTGCTTGCCTCCCAACAGCTTTATGAAACTTCTTGGGAAAGCTCAGTCTGACCCCTGACTCCTTTACAGGGCAGTGTCCAGGTCTCAGGCTATGCCTACTCACCCGTTCTCACTCCAAAAACCCTCACGTGGCAGGTTTTCTCACCAGACACCTCAGCAAAGTGTTTCAATGCTTCCTGGCCCTGGGTGGGCCAGGGCTCTGTAATCTATTTTTCACAGCTTAAAAAGTATATACAACATGAGAGAAACAAGTGTCTTGGGAGTGAGAGGGGAACAGGAAAATATACTGGGGTTGAGACTGACTTGGAATCATTGCAATGTTTGGTTCCATGATTATGACACTACCACATATTTCTCCACATCTCACAGTGTGGAGAGTAATTTCATTTACTTTTGTTGTTGCTAAGTTGTGCCCAACTCTGTGACCCCATGGACTGTAGCACACCAGGCTTCCCTGTCCTTCACTTCTCCTGGAGTTAGGTCAGATTCATGAGCATCTATCTAACCATCTCATCCTCTATGCCCCCTTCTCCTTCTGCCTTCAATCTTTCCCAGCATGAGGGTCTTTTCCAACAAGTCAGCACTTTGCATCAGGTGGCCAAAGTATTGGAGCTTCAGCTTCATCATCAGTCCTTCCAATGAATATTCAGGGTTGACTTCCTTTAGGATTGACTGGTGTGATCTCCTTGCAGTCCAAGGGACCCTTGAAAGTATTCTCCAGCACCACAATTCAAAAGCATCAATTCTTCAGTGCTCAGGGCTCTCACATCCATACATGACTACTAGAAAAACCATAACTTTTATACAGATCTTTGCCAGCAAAGTGAAGTCTCTGCTTTTTAATACACTGTCTGTTTGTCATTACTTTCCAAGGAGCAAGTGTCTTTCAATTCCATGGCAGAAGTCACCATCCAAAGTAATTTTAGAGCCCAAGAAAATAAAATCCACTTTTTCCCCTTTTATTTGCCATGAAGTGATGGGACCAGATGCCATGATCTTAGTTACTGAATGCTGAGTTTTAAGCCAGCTTTTTCACTCTCCTCTTTCACCTTCATCAAGAGGCTCTTTGGTTCCTCTTCACTTTCTGCCATTAGCGTGGTATCATCTGCATATATGAGGCTGTTGATATTTCTCCCAGCAATCTTGATTGCAGCTTGTGCTTCACTCAGCCCAGAATTTCACATGATGTATGTAAGTTAAATACAGGGTGACAATATACAGCCTTGTCATACTCCTTTCCAAATTTTGCACTAGACTGCTTTACCATGTAAGGTTCTAACCATTGTTTTTGACTTGCATACAGGTTTCTCAGGAGGCAGGTAAGATGGTCTGGTATTCCCATATCTTTAAGAATTTTCCACAGTTTGTTGTGATCCACACAAAAGCTTTAGCATAG
Organism: Oreotragus oreotragus; assembly: GCA_006410675.1. Lineage (NCBI taxonomy): Eukaryota > Metazoa > Chordata > Mammalia > Artiodactyla > Bovidae > Oreotragus > Oreotragus oreotragus. The sequence continues at coordinate 355,840 of SJYX01016418.1, read as the reverse complement.
TAAATGAAGTTTATGTTTTTCTGGAATTTCCTTGCTTTTTATATGATCCAATGGATGTTGGCAATTTGATCCCTGGTTCTTGTGCCTTTCCTAAACTCAGCTTGTAGATCTAGAATTTCTCAGTTCACATACTATTGACAACTAGCTTGAAGGATTTTGAACATTACCTTGCTAGCATGTGAAATGAGTAAAATTGTGTGGTACTTTGAACATTCTTTGACATTGCCCTTCTTTGGAATTGGAATGAAAACCGACCTTTTCCAGTCCTGTGGCCACTGCTGAGTTTTCCATATTTGCTGACATACTGGGTGCAGCACTTTAACAGCATCATCTTTTAGGATTTGAAATAGCTCAGTTTGAATTCTGTTGATTGCTCATAGCANTCTTTGGAATTGGAATGAAAACCGACCTTTTCCAGTCCTGTGGCCACTGCTGAGTTTTCCATATTTGCTGACATACTGGGTGCAGCACTTTAACAGCATCATCTTTTAGGATTTGAAATAGCTCAGTTTGAATTCTGTTGATTGCTCATAGCAATGCTTTCTAAGGCCCACTTGACTTTACACTCCAGGATGTCTTGTTCGAGGTCAGTGATCATACTATCATGGTTGTCCAGGTCATTAAGACCTTTTTTGTATAGTGATGTATATTCTTGCCTCCTCTTCTTAATCTCTTCTGCTTATGTCCTTTATCATGCCCATCCTTACATGAAACGTTTCCTTGATATCTCCACTTTTCTTGAAGAGATCTCTAGTTTATCCCATTCTACTGCTTTCTGCTATTTCATTGTGAGGTTCACTTAAGAAGGCTTTCTTATCTTTCCTTTCTATTCTCTGGAATTCTGCATTCACATGGGTATATCGTCCCCTTTATCTTTTGCCTTTTGCTTCTCTTCTTTCCTCAGCTGTTTGCAAAGCCTCTTCAGATAACCACTTTGCCTTTTTTCATTTCTTTTTCTTGGGGATGGTTTTGGTCACCACCTCTTACACAATGTTATAAACCTCCATCCATAGTTCTTCAGGCACTCTATCAGATCTAATCCCTTGAATCTATTTGTCACTTCCACTGTATAATCATAAGGGATTTGATTTAGGTCATACCTGAGTGGCCTACTTTCCCTACTTTCTTCAATTTAAGCTTGAATTTTGCAATAAGGAGTTTGTGATATCAGCCACAGTTAGCTCCTGGTCTTGTTTTCGCTGACTGTATAGAGCTTCTNTCTAATCCCTTGAATCTATTTGTCAGTTCCACTGTATAATCATAAGGGATTTGATTTAGGTCATACCTGAGTGGCCTACTTTCCCTACTTTCTTCAATTTAAGCTTGAATTTTGCAATAAGGAGTTTGTGATATCAGCCACAGTTAGCTCCTGGTCTTGTTTTCGCTGACTGTATAGAGCTTCTCCATTTTTGGCTGAAAAGAAAATAGTCAATCAGATTTCAGTATTGACCATCTGGTGATGTCAATGTGTAGAGTTGTCTCTTGGGTTGTTGGAAAAGGTTGTTTGCTATGACCTGTTTGTTCTCTTGACAAAACTCTTGTTATCCATTGCCCTGCTTCATTATTTACTTTAAGGCCAAACGTGCCTGTTACTCCAAGTATCTTTTGACTTTCTACTTTTGCATTCCAATCCCCTATGATGAAAAGGACATTTTTTTTTTTTTTTTTGGTGTTACTTCTAAAAAGTCTTGTAGGACTTCATATAACCAGTCAACTTCAGATTCTTTGGCATTAGTGGTTGGGGCATAGACTTGGATTACTGTGATATTGAATACTTTGCCTTGGAAACGAACTGAGATCATTCTGTTGTTTTTGAGACAGCAAGTAATACCGCATTTCAGACTTTCTGTTGACTAAGAGGGCTACTCCATTTCTTCTAAGGGATTGTTGCCCATAGTAGTAGATATAATGGTCATCTGAATTAAATTCTCCCATTCCTGTCCATTTTATTTCCTAAGATGATGATGTTCACTGATTCCTAAGATATTGACATTCACTCTTGCCATGTCCTGCTTGATCACATCCAATTTACCTTGATTCATGGACTTAACATTCCAGGTTTCTATGCAATATTGTTTTTTATAGCATCAGACTTTACTTTCATCACCAAACACATCCATAACTGAGCATCATTTATGCTTTGGCCCAGCCACTCCATTCTTCCTGGAGCTATTTGTAATTTCCCTCTGCTCTTCCCTAGCAGCTTATTAGACACTATCCAATCTGGGGAGATCACCTTCTGGTGTCAAATCTTTTTGCCTTTTCATACTGTTTATGGGGTTCTCACAGGAAGAATGCTGGAGTGGTTTGTCAGTCCCTCTTCCAGGGACCACATTTTGTCATAACTCTTCACTATGACCCGTATGTCTTGGGTGGCCCTGTACAGCATGGTCCATAGCTTCATTGACTTACACAAGCCCCTTTACCACAACAAGGCTGTGATCTATGAGGGAGAATTTCATTTACATCACAGCGTTTTATGCTTAGCACAACCCTGTAAGGCAGGTAGGCAGTTATCAACTTGAATTAGAGAATGGAAGGTGGAGACGCAAATCAAGATGGCAGAGACAGAGGACACAGAACTCGCCTCTCCCAATGAACACATCAAAAATACACCTACATGTGGAAAAATTCTCACTGAAATCTAACCGAAAACTGGCAGTAAACCGCCTATACAACCAAGACTGTAAGGAAGACACATGCAGGAAGGAAAGAGAAGCAATTGCATTTGGACCTGGGCCCTGGAGGGGACTCAGAGATAAAGGAGATGACATGGGTGGAGATGCTTCCTAGGGAGTGAGTGGTTTGAGCCACATATTGGCCACCTCAGCCCTGGGGTGCAACAAAGGGAAGGTGAGACCCCTTGGCTAGTAGAAGGACTGGTAACGCAAACAGAAGATCTAAGCGAAAGCTAGACTCTGCTCATGAGAAGCGTAGGAACACCTGCTTGCTCCCAAGGCAGGGTAGAAAGACTGGATTGAGACCACATGGCTGTCTGACTGGTTCTCTGTGACTACCCTAGTGTGCCCCTCAGCCCAAGCTGAGCCAATACCCCAGCACTGTCTGCCTTGTGTTGCAATGCCACACGGGAGCATAGGCAACTACAACCAAGGAAAATCTCAACCGTGAGATGCTGTAACAGCTCAAATCCAAGTGGCAACTGAGCAGGGAGCAGGCAGCCAGTCCTGGCGATTGCAGACACTGCCTCAGAGGCAGACCTCATCTCTGATGGCAGCCAGGCTGCCACAACCCCTGCCCTGACCCTCCCTGAGTACCCAGCCCCTCCTACTCCAACTCTGCTACTCTTATGAGCTGAGGGTGCCAGGGCCGGGACAGAGCACACACTTAGACAGAGCTTCTGCTCCAACAACTGGAGACATGAATCATAAATAATGAATTAATCATGATTTACCCATTAGTGAAAGTAAGCAGCTGGCCCTGGTGTGCAGGCCTCAAAAATTACTGCAAGGATTACTTAACAAAATAAACTTTGACAATGATAAAAATATGCTGCTGCTGCTGCTGCTGCTGAGTCACTTCAGTCGTGTCCGACTCTGTGTGACCCCATAGATGGCAGCCCACCAGGCTACCCCGTCCCTGGGATTCTCCAGGCAAGAATACTGGAGTGGGTTGCCATTTCCTTCTCCAAAGCATGAAAGAGAAAAGTGAAAGTGAAGTCGCGCAGTCTGTCCGACTGTTAGCGATCCCATGGACTGCAGCCCACCAGGCTACTCCGTCCATTGGATTTTCCAGGCAAGAGTACTGGGGTGGGGTGCCATTGCCTTCCCCGAAAAATATGCTAAGAAGATAAAATTATGAATAATCTCTGCCACAGCACTTCCATACACTCTGGGAATGACATCTGCAACGACAGCTTCAATAAAATTGCAGAGCTGTGCTTTTGAAATGCTTTAACTAAATCTGTGCTTGGGGATCTGTGGCTTTTTTACAGTAATAGCAAAAGCACCAACAAAGGGGTGACACCCACTGGGCAGAGGGAGAAGCACTACCTCACACACGGCTTTGGTTCTAGCTCCTCCTTCTCCAGGCCCTTCCTTCCAAGGTGGTAACTGCCAGTTCACCCTGAAGAAAGGCATGACTCGTGTTCATGCCAAATCCAGCTCTCCCAACAAGGCCACTGGGCACACGCAGACTGCACAGGGATGCTCCCACATAAGGACACTCCTTTGAGACTGTGATAGGTAATTATTTTACCTAATTTCATAGAGAGAAAAAGACAAGCAAAATAAGACAGAGGAATTTGTCTCAACTGAAGGAGCAGAAGAACCCCCCTGAAAAAACAACACTAATGAAATGAAACAGTAATAAACAATTTACTAGATAAAAGAATTCAAAGCATTACTAATAAGAATGCAAACTGAATTAGGGAAAAGAACAGATGAACATAGTGAAAATTTTAACAGGGAACTAGAAAGTATAAAAAAGATCCAGTCAGAACTGAAGAATACAATAACTCAAATGAAAAAACAAAACACTGAAAGGAATGAACAGCAGATGAGATGATACAGAAGAACACATAAGTTAACTAGAAGATAGAATAATGGAAAGCATAGAATCAGAACAGCAAAAAGAAAAAACCATTTGTCTTAATGGAAATAGTTTAAGGGATCGTTGGGATAACATCAAGTATCCCAGAAGGAGAAGAGAGAGAGAAGGGGATTGAACATGTATTTAATGAAATGCTGGCTGAAAACGTCCCAAATCTGAAGAAGAAAACAAATATCCAGGTACAGGAAGCACAGAGGGTCCCAAATAAGATGAACCCAAATAGACACACACCAAGACAGATCATAATTACAATCATAATTACAAAGTCAAAGAGCCAATTCTAAAGGCAACAGGAGAAAAACAAAGAGATATAAGGGAACCCTTTGTATATGATAAGGATAACAGCTGATTTTTCTGTAGTAACTTAGCAAGCTAGAAGGGAGTAGCATGATACACTAAAAGTGTTGAAAGGAAAACCCTGCAACCCAGGATATTCTACCCAGCAAGGTTATCATTTAGAATCCTAGTACAATTTTGGAAGGCTTCCCGGGTGGCTCAGTGGTAAAGAACCCACCTGCCAATGCAGGAGACTCAGGAGACATGGGTTCGACTGCTGGGTCAAGGAAGATCCCCTGGAGGAGGAAATGGCAAACCACTGCAATATACTTGCCTGGAGAATCCCATGGACAGAGGAGCCTGGCTGGCAACAGTCCACAGGGTCGCAAAGAGTCAGACAGGACTGAGTAACAGAGTGCATGTGCGCGTGCACGCGCACACACACACACACACAAACTCCGTCCATTGGATTTTCCAGGCAAGAGTACTGGGGTGGGGTGCCATTGCCTTCCCCGAAAAATATGCTAAGAAGATAAAATTATGAATAATCTCTGCCACAGCACTTCCATACACTCTGGGAATGACATCTGCAACGACAGCTTCAATAAAATTGCAGAGCTGTGCTTTTGAAATGCTTTAACTAAATCTGTGCTTGGGGATCTGTGGCTTTTTTACAGTAATAGCAAAAGCACCAACAAAGGGGTGACACCCACTGGGCAGAGGGAGAAGCACTACCTCACACACGGCTTTGGTTCTAGCTCCTCCTTCTCCAGGCCCTTCCTTCCAAGGTGGTAATTGCCAGTTCACCCTGAAGAAAGGCATGACTCGTGTTCATGCCAAATCCAGCTCTCCCAACAAGGCCACTGGGCACACGCAGACTGCACAGGGATGCTCCCACATAAGGACACTCCTTTGAGACTGTGATAGGTAATTATTTTACCTAATTTCATAGAGAGAAAAAGACAAGCAAAATAAGACAGAGGAATTTGTCTCAACTGAAGGAGCAGAAGAACCCCCCTGAAAAAACAACACTAATGAAATGAAACAGTAATAAACAATTTACTAGATAAAAGAATTCAAAGCATTACTAATAAGAATGCAAACTGAATTAGGGAAAAGAACAGATGAACATAGTGAAAATTTTAACAGGGAACTAGAAAGTATAAAAAAGATCCAGTCAGAACTGAAGAATACAATAACTCAAATGAAAAAACAAAACACTGAAAGGAATGAACAGCAGATGAGATGATACAGAAGAACACATAAGTTAACTAGAAGATAGAATAATGGAAAGCATAGAATCAGAACAGCAAAAAGAAAAAACCATTTGTCTTAATGGAAATAGTTTAAGGGATCGTTGGGATAACATCAAGTATCCCAGAAGGAGAAGAGAGAGAGAAGGGGATTGAACATGTATTTAATGAAATGCTGGCTGAAAACGTCCCAAATCTGAAGAAGAAAACAAATATCCAGGTACAGGAAGCACAGAGGGTCCCAAATAAGATGAACCCAAATAGACACACACCAAGACAGATCATAATTACAATCATAATTACAAAGTCAAAGAGCCAATTCTAAAGGCAACAGGAGAAAAACAAAGAGATATAAGGGAACCCTTTGTATATGATAAGGATAACAGCTGATTTTTCTGTAGTAACTTAGCAAGCTAGAAGGGAGTAGCATGATACACTAAAAGTGTTGAAAGGAAAACCCTGCAACCCAGGATATTCTACCCAGCAAGGTTATCATTTAGAATCCTAGTACAATTTTGTAAGGCTTCCCGGGTGGCTCAGTGGTAAAGAACCCACCTGCCAATGCAGGAGACTCAGGAGACATGGGTTCGACTGCTGGGTCAAGGAAGATCCCCTGGAGGAGGAAATGGCAAACCACTGCAATATACTTGCCTGGAGAATCCCATGGACAGAGGAGCCTGGCTGGCAACAGTCCACAGGGTCGCAAAGAGTCAGACAGGACTGAGTAACAGAGTGCATGTGCGCGTGCACGCGCACACACACACACACACATACACACAGAGTGTTTGTGGGATTGTAGATTTATGCAGCCACTATGGAAAACAGTGTGAAGTTTGCTTAAAAAAAAAAAAAAAAACTAAACTAAAAACAGAATTACCATATGATCCAGAAATTTCACTACTGGGGATATATCAGAAGAACACAAACACACTAATTTGAAAAGATATATTCACCCTAATGCTCATAGCAGCATTATTTACAATAGCCAAGACACGGAAGCACCCTAAGTGCTTATCAATAGAAGAATGGATAAATACAAAGAAATGGATAAATACACAGAAATACAAAGAATCATAAGAGACTACTATCAGCAATTATATGCCAATAAATTGGACAACGTGGAAGAAATGGACAAATTCTTAGAAAAATACAANTAGCAGCATTATTTACAATAGCCAAGACACGGAAGCACCCTAAGTGCTTATCAATAGAAGAATGGATAAAGAAGAATGTGGTGTATGTATATATACTCAATGGAATATTACTCAGCCATAAAAAGAATGAAATTCTGCTACTCACAACATAAATGGACCTTAGTGAAGTAAGTCAGAGGGAGAAAGACAAATATTCTACATTATTACTTATAAGTGGAATCCAAAAGATGAAACGAATGAATGTATATAACAAAACAGAAAAGGTCTCATAGACACAGAGATAAAACTAGTGGTTACCAGTGGGGAGAAGGAAGTGGGAAGGGACAATATAGGGAAATGGGATTAAGAGACACAAACTACTATGTAGAAAATAAATAAGCAACAAAGACGTACTGTACAACGTGGAGAAATAAATATAGTCATTATTTGGTTACAGCCTTAAATGGAATATAATCTATAAAATACTGAATCACTCTCTTGTACATTTGAAACTAATACAATATTGTAATCAACTACACTTCAATTAAAAAAGAAAGAATACAGAGGATGAAAAATAAATAAATTCTCTGAGGCTTCACATCTCAGTATTTGGGAACCCATACCCTCTGATCTCTAGTCTGCCTCCCTACAGAGGGTAGACGGAGTTCTCTTTGTGGGGGCTGGTGTTAGGTTTGGGGTAGGGCAGGCAGAGATTGGAGGCCATGTGGACCCCACGATGCACAGCCCAGAAGCCCATTCAGGACCACAGCTCTGATTTCCCAGCTGTGAGAGCTTCTGCTGCTGCTGCTAAGTCACTTCAGTCGTGTCCGACTCTGTGTGACCCCAAAGACGGCAGCCCACCAGGCTCCCCCATCCCTGGGATTCTCCAGGCAAGAATACTGGAGTGGGTTGCCATTTCCTTCTCCAATGCGTGAAAGAGAAAAGTGAAAGTGAAGTCGCTCAGTCTGTCCGACTGTTAGCGACCCCATGGACTGCAGCCCACCAGGCTACTCCGTCCATTGGATTTTCCAGGCAAGAGTACTGGGGTGGGGTGCCATTGCCTTCCCCGGTGAGAGCTTCTAGCTGTGTTCTTCTCTGGTATTATCCTTGGCTAAAGGGAGCTCCCTTGACCAGAGTCATGCCCCTCTCCAGAGGGCAGCCCACATCCAAGTTAGTGCTGGGTACAGAGGTCTGGTCCCACTGCTTTACTGTAATATCTCTGAAGGGTCACTCAGCTCTAGCGTGCTCTAGAGGGTGGCCTGAGGCCTTTGTAGCAACTGCACCACATTTTAATTTCTCCCTCTGCCCAGTTCAGCTCCCTTCTCTCCCTCACAGGTGTGGAATCCCAGAGAACCCCTAAAGCCTTCTGTATATGCATCCACACACATACACACTCATCCTCACACATGATATGGGGAAGAAACAATGGCTACAGAAAGGAGACAAAGTCTGAGTGGGTCTCTTCTATGCCTTCACTGAGTTTACCTCCCCCTCATTATTCTTTTTCTGGATAGCTGAGATCCTGGGGCCTCCCAGAGGCTGGACTTTCTCCACACTCTTCACATCATCTTGCACCCAGAGAAGTGGGTAAATTGATTGTTGGGGGTGCAGAAAGGTTGACTGGCTTCTATCAAATCATGATGTAAGTAGCCACCTAGTGAAGCTACTGAGTAGGACCAGTATTCACCTTAGCCTGCAACCTCATTGTGGCCAGGCCTCAACGCAGTGCTCCAGTGATGGGATTGGAGGTCCCAACCCAGCCAACAAGAACAGCCAACCCCATTTCCTCAGAAGACCTGACCACCGTTTCCAGGTTCACACCAAAAACATTACAGAAGCACAGTGATAGGCCTGAGCTGCTCAGGGCAATGTTGAGGAGATGACAGATCTCAGGGCGGCCTGCAAGACACACTTCAGAGCCACAGCAAGGGAGCATGTACCTGGTGCTGCTCCCTTTTAAGATTTCCTGAGCCTGACATGTGTGGCAAGGAGATACTAATTGCAGAAAACAGAAAATAGCTCCCCTGAAAGTCAGAGTTCCACAGATGGCATGCTTGCTACTCCCTAAACAGAACTCAGATAAAGCCATCTGCATCATAAATCATTCAAGCGCTAAAGCCCATATGATAAATCAAAATGAAAATGTTTAAAAATGAACTAGTTTTATCCATATCTACAAGCAAAATGAATTTTCAGGAATAGGGTTCCTTTAGTGTTATGTAAAGCCCTCTCCTGAGTCTTGTGCAGTAGGAGCATGGAGGGGTTACGGCCACAGAAAACTGGGAGAATAACAGTCACAGGATCGGCCAGGCACACTCTTTCCCCCATGTGCTCTGACCAATCTCTCTGGCCCAAGAGCCCATTAATAAAACTTTCACATTCTGGTGTGAATGTGTAGATTTATTAAAAGCCATGAATTGTGCTTGTCCTCTTGTCTAGGCCAATACAGAAACCAAAACTCAAGCTCCATATAAAATACTTGTGTGTGTATGTGTGTTTATGTGCATGTACTCATGCATCTGTTTCTCTACTGATAAAATGAAGAATATCTATTCCTTTTAGAAGAATATAAAAAGCCATTCTATTTTGTGAAATTATTTTTTAAAAACATGAGTACAAGAGATGTCGGAGTTTCTTTTATCTATTTTTCACTTCGATCTTCCCCCATAGCCCCCCTTCCTTTCCAATTTCAGCAATACACTATGAGGGGAACATCATGTCAACATTTGGGACAGAGGGACTAAAGGCAGGATTTAAGCACCCATTGCTGTCCTCAGAAATACTTCATGGGACAGCTCTCACCAGAACCGGAGCCCTCCTTCTACAACAGCTTCAGTTAGCCGCTTGTCCATCAGATAACTTATGTGGTCCAGTACCTCCAAGAACAGCATCTTGATAACCATTGTTAGAAAACAGATAAGACAAGAAACTTAAGGGTACATGCATAGGGAGCCAATACCTGATAAAGTAAGTATGGAAAATCACCATAGAATTACATAGTTCATGGGCAACTGCAGGAAAGGAAGGTTTGTCATTTTTAAACAGACACCCAGCAGCTGAAACTTCCTAGAGGAAAGAGGTCCCCCTCAGCTACCAGCACCCAGATGCTTTTCATGCCTGATTCCAAAGGAACAGAGGGTAGCTGAAGAAAACTTAAATAAAATCTTGTTTTTACTTATTTAAAAATCCTAATATAATCTTTCTCCCTCAGAGGTCAGTGTGCTTGGAGTTAAGAGCTGAAAAGATACACTGCTGTCATCAGCCACAGGAAGAGGGGTTGCCTCCCAATGAATGGGTGTGTGCATCTTGGTATACACCTCCCAGTGACTGTTTTGACAGAAATAAGAAACAATTTAGGAAAAACCCAACAGAATAATTACCAAATAGCTTAGAAAACATACTGACCCATGCCAGGGTAAGAAAAGGCCTGCATAATGCTATCCTAGCATGAAAAAGGGGTATTCCCTGAGAAGGATGCTGGTGGCTCCAGTCCGGATTTGCATGGCCTTAGGAAGTCCCTTCCTCCCTCCACGCCTCCAATTCCCCTTTGGGCAGGTGATCCTCTCCTTCCAGTTCTGTGCCACTTCCACCTCCACTGTGAATGTGAGGTTGAGGCTTCTCCCAAGCAGCTACCTCAGGGTCCTGGCTGTACGTGCGGGCCTACTGCAGAGGCCTATCAGTAGAGGGCAAAGCAGCAAGGATTCCGTTGGGGGCATGGGGCTTAGAAGAGGCCAGTCTACTTGTGGGCTTGGCCCTCACTCAAGATATGTTATCTCTTTTATTATCTTTGACTTATTTAAACAACTCTACACTCAGGTGTAAAAGAAATTTATGATTGATTTATACCAGAAAATCTCCCAATGGGAATTTGCTCTCATTGAGATTTTCTGAAGAGCAGCCTCTATAAAGAGCTGGAATTAATTGATTATTTGCCAAGGTAACCAAGCAAAGTCAATGACAAGATCATGAAGTCTATGGGAAGTGACCATAAGCCACACTAAACACACACACACACGTACACTGTTCCTGGGGAGGCAGAGAACAGCATTAACCTCAAGAAGCCCCAGTCTTGGGTGACCCTGGGTGAGGTGCATGCGTTCCTCACTCAGCTCTCCCCTTCTCCAGACAACAGAAACCACCATCCACGTGGACATCAGGGGTAGGCGGCAGTAGCAGCACCGTGAGGGGACCCTGGCTTCCTGCCAGACACTCAGTGGTCTCTGCTAGCTCTGAAATCCTTCGCGATTCTCTATTTGTGGCTGGACTGAACATCAAGTATAGAAGAACATTCAAATTTGAAATTCTTTTAGTCTAGTAACTTTGAAAAATTATTTTTATCAAATTTTCTAGATAACACTGTTGTTTCTTGAATAGATTGTTAAACTAATTAATCTACATAATACCCAGACATATGGAAATCCAAATCGATAGCATTTTTATAACACTGCACTTCAATGGTCAGTCTTTGTGATATTTTTATGATGTCTTGTTCAGCTGTTTTTACATCCACTATCACTGACTAAACTGAAGTCTTCTTGAAAGTTACAGATTTTATGTTTCTTCCCTAAAATGTGATATCTGAGTGAATGTGCCCAAAGTACCATCTAGAATGTGAGCTGTGAAAGCAAACTGTCACTGGAGCCACCGGCAAAAAGTCAAGGACTCTGACCTCTGATATCAGCTGTAGCTTTATCTAAGCAAATAGAAGACAGAGCTTGATGGCAAGTAAACTGCCAGGTCACTTGAAACTCACAGGGTCTCTGGGATTCAGCACAAGGAATAGTGCTGCTTTATAACAGTGAGAGTGATGATGGCAGCTAACATTTATCATGTGGGCACTGGGTGCCAGACACTCTACTAAGGGCTTGCTCCTACAAGGCAGGTACTAATATTATCAGCCTCATTTTATAGGTGAGGAAACTGAGGCAATGAAGAGAAATAATAATGCTCAAGATATGAATCTACAGAGCCATTAGTCTTAGCTATTACCCTAAATGCTTTCAGTTCAGTTCAGTCGCTCAGTCATGTCCGACTCTGCAACCCCATGAATCGCAGCATGCCAGGTCTCCCTGTCCATTACCAACTCCTGGAGTTCACCCAAACTCATGTGCATAGAATTGGCGATGCCATCCAGCCATCTCATCCTCTGTCGTCCCCTTCTCCTCCTGCCCCCAATCCCTCCCAGCATCAGGGTCTTCTCCAATGAGTCAGCTCTCCGCATGAGGTGGCCAAAGTATTGGAGTTTCAGCCTCAGCATCAGTCCTTCCAGAGAACACCCAGGACTGATTTCCTTTAGTATGGACTGGTTGGATCTCCTTGCAGTCTAAGGGACTCACAAGAGTCTTCTCCAGCACCACAGTCCAAAAGCATCAATTCTATAGTGAAAGTGAAAGAGAAGAGTGAAAAAGTTGGCTTAAAGCTCAACATTCAGAAAACGAAGATCATGGCATTCGGTCCCATCACTTCATGGAAAATAGATGGGGAAACAGTGGAAACAGTGTCAGACTTTATTTTGGGGGGCTCCAAAATCACTGCAGATGGTGATTGCAGCCATGAAATTAAAAGACGCTTACTCCTTGGAAGGAAAGTTATGACCAACCGAGATAGCATATTCAAAAGCAGAGACATTACTTTGCCAACAAAAGTCTGTCTAGTCAAGGCTATGGTTTTTCCTGTGGTCATGTATGGATGTGAGAGTTGCACTGAGAAGAAAGCTGAGCACCAAAGAACTGAGGCTTTACTAGGAGGTTAAAAAGTAAAGATTAAAAATCATTGGCAGGGGCGGGGGCAGATTCAGGATTGGGAGCTCGTATACACCCGTGGCAGATTCATGTCAATGTATGGCAAAACCAATACGGTATTGTAAAGTAAAATAAAGTAAAAATAATAATAATAATAATAATTAGAAAATTGTTTTATGCTTTTTAAAAGTTCAAAAATAAATTGAAGGATCTATGTTTTAATCTACTATTTTGATTACTCAGTTTGTTTCTGTACTATGTTTTACTCCATGCCAAAACCAATAGAGTACTGTAAAGTAAAATAAAGTAAAATGGAAGCTCTAAAAAAAAATTAAAAAAAAA
>SJYX01016418.1:295516-342353 GCA_006410675.1 Oreotragus oreotragus | reverse complement strand
ATAAAGTAAAATGGAAGCTCTAAAAAAAAAATTTAAAAAAAAACAACAAAAAAAGATTCTTATGTGAAAAGAAAAAAAAATATTATAGTACTAATTATTAATTAATTAATTAATTTTCTGGTTATTAATCTTCCCTGAAAAATTAGGAAAGGTTAAGTATTATAGGGCTTCCCAGGTGGCAAGTCTTAATGACCCAGATAACCATGATGGTGTGGTCATTCATCTAGAGCCAGACATCCTTGAATGTGAAGTCAAATGGGCCTTAGGAAGCATCACTACCAACACAGCTAGTGAGGTAATGGAATTTCAGCTGAGCTATTTCAAATCCTAAAAGATGATGCTGTTAAAACGAAGCACTCAAGATGTCAGCAAATTTGGAAAACTCAGCAGCGGCCACAGTACTGGAAAAGATCAGTTTTCATTCCAATCCAAATAAGAGCAATGCCAAAGAATGTTCAAACTACTGCAGCTGTGCTCATTTCACATGCTAGCAAGGTAATGCTCAAAAATNAAAAGATGATGCTGTTAAAAGGAAGCACTCAAGATGTCAGCAAATTTGGAAAACTCAGCAGCGGCCACAGTACTGGAAAAGATCAGTTTTCATTCCAATCCAAATAAGAGCAATGCCAAAGAATGTTCAAACTACTGCAACTGTGCTCATTTCACATGCTAGCAAGGTAATGCTCAAAAATTTTTAAAGCTAGACTTCAAATTCCAAATGTAAAAGTTGAGTTCAGAAAAGACAGAGGAACCAGAGATCAAACTGTCAACATCCTTTGGATCACAGAAAAAGTAAGGGAATTCCAGAAAAACATCTGCCATCTGCTTCATTTACTATGCTAAAGCCTTTGACTGTGTGGGTCATAACAAACTGGAAAATTCTTAAAGAGATGGGAATACCAGACCACCTGACCTGCCTCCTGACAAACCTGTATGAAGGTCAAGAAGCAAGAGTTAGAGCTGGACATGAACCAATGGACTGGTTCAAAACTGGGAAAGGAGTACCTCAAGGCTGTATATTGTCACCTTGCTTATTTAACTTATACACAGAGTACATCATGAGAAATGCTGAGCTGGATGAAGCACAAGCTGGAATCAAGACTGCTGGGAGAAATATCAATAACCCTGGATATGCAGATGACACCACCCTTTTGGCAGAAAGTGAATAGGAACTAAACGGCCTCTTAATGAAGGTGAAAGAAGGGTGAAAAAGCTGGCTTAAAACTCAACATTCAAAATATAAAAATAATAATGTTTTTCTTGAGTCTCTGCTGTCAGCGTCCTTTCCCTTCCTGGGAGTCACAGATCACCTTGCCTCCCTAATATGCCCTGCAACACTGCACTGGTCTCTGGACCTGCTGTGGAGGCAGCTCAGACTCTAACCTGGTCCTGCTCCAGAGGTTCAAGAGAGAGGAGACATATGTATACCTATGGCTGGTTCATGTTAATGTCTGACAGAAAGCAGCAAAATTCTGTAAAGCAATTATCTTTCAATAAAAACTAAACAAATTTTAAAAAATATCTCAACATTCAAAAAGATCACAGCATCCAGTCCCATCACTTCATGGCAAATAGATGGGGGAAAAATGCAAACAGTGACAGACTTTATTTTCTTGGGCTTCAAAATCACTGCAGATGGTGACTGAAGCCATGAAATTAAAAGACACTTGCTCCTTAGAAGAAAAGCTATGACCAACAGCATATTAAAAAGCAGATTTGTCCCTTTGCCAACAAAAGTCCGTATAGTCAAAAGTATGATGTCTCCAGTGGTCATGAATTGATGTGAAAGTTGGACCAGAAAGAAAGCTGAGCGCTGAAAAATTGATGCTTTTGAACTGTGGTGTTGGAGAAGACTCTTGAGAGTCCCTTGGACTGCAAGAGATTCAACCAGTCCATCCTAAAGGAAATCAGTCCTGAATATTCATTGGAAGGACTGATGCTGAAGCTCCAATACTTTGGCCACCTGATGTGAAGATCTGACTCATTGGAAAAGCCCCTGATGCTGGGAAAGATTGAAGGCAGGAGGAGAAGGGGACAACAGAAGAGGAGATGGCTGGATGGCATCATCAACCTAACGGACATGAATTTGAGCAAGCTCTGGAAAATGGTGAAGGACAGGGAAGCCCGGCATGCTGCAGTCCATGGAGTTGCAAAGAGTCATACATGACTTAGCAACTGAACAACAACAACAATCATAAATTAAAAGACTCAGGGTCTTCTAGTCTTGATCTTGCCATGCAATTACTGTGTGAATTTGGTTGAGCCTCAGTTTCCCTTATTACAGTGTTCCTTTCTCTAACTTAAATAGTTCTGCATGTGTTAAAGTGTCATTCTGTGAACTTAAGAGACACTGCTTGTCAAGAGCAGATGGCTAGGGCCAGTTGCCAAGGCACTGGCTTCTCCAGCCTGACTGTAACAGCTGCAGGCTACAGTCCCATCTCCATGTTCTGGCGATGTACCAGTCTAAGATGTCACAGAAACATGCTTGAGTTGGCCAGCACCCAGTATGATATTTAGAAGAAAGAAAATAAAAACTTAAGAATGATCAAATTCTAAGTAATATCAAACAAAAGCATGCTATGCTTCTTTTAATTTCCTCTGAAAGCACTTCTCATGTTTGCAAAGAGAGTAAGCTTAATATGTCAGCCATCATACTTCCCAATGTGATGTGTGGGCTGGTAGTTCATCACAAAATTCTCCATTTTATAGGAACCAGTTAAGTTTCAAAGCCAATTCTTGTTCTCAAAAGCAAGCTGCCTGCTAACCATGGTGTGTATATGTTAGTGTCCTGAAATTACAACAATATTGTTAAAGTAGCAAATTCATCATAAGCATGTAGCAATCCTATTGCTTAGGGAAAATAAGTTTTCCTTATTCTTAAAAAAAATCACAATTTTTTAAAAGAATAATCACTTTTATCTTTTCAGTCTACCATGCAAATTCATAGAGACCATAAACAGATTCATAAATTATTGTGTAACTTGCCATCCAAAATACCGTGACTTCTTTCCCAAAATTATTTATTCATTTGCATGTTCAAAATTACTTATTAGTGGCCTGTCAGACATAAAGAACTTGAAAAGACAAACTCTCAATCTCTGTTAGAGGATTTTTTAAAATCCTCCTATTTTGGAGTCCTACTGACCTCTGCAATTCTATTTTATAAATATCAAGAATTAGTCACCTTAGTAACAATTGTGTTGTGTGTTAAATGCTAAGTATTTATTAAACAGAATTGAAAACTGACTCGTTAGTTGTCCTCTAAAAATTTCAGCTCCTGCCTCTATCCCTCTCCTCCCCTTTGCAATGCAACTACGCCTTCAAACAGCATTCTTTAAAAGGCGGCTTTATGGCTTTGGAGGAGGAAGCTGATTTCACAGCCAGATTTGCCACTGCGGTGGAAAACAGAGCGCACATGCGAGCCAGCTGAAGTCATAAGAGCTGTGAGGCTCAGGGCCGTGGGGGCTCCACTGCTGCTGTCAAAATGCAATTGGAAACAGCTTTGCCAAAGTGCAGCATAAGAAACCAGGAGTCCCTGTCCACAGCTCCCCAACCCACAGGGGTTTAATCAGGCATGGCGTTACCCATCAGAGATCAGAAATATGAAAGCCATGATGAAACCGAACCAGAGTAGTTTCTAGTTTCCAAGGTTTTAATCAGGCGTGGCGTTACCCATTAGAGATCAGAAATATGAAAGCCATGATGAAACCGAACCAGAGTAGTTTCTAGTTTCCAAGTTTTGCTCTGCCTGGATCCCTTCCAAGCCTGTAATTATTGTCACTCACTAGGAGACGTGGGTTTGATCCCTGGGTCAGGAAAATCCCCTAGAGATGGGAACGGCAACCCACTCCACTATTCTTGCCTGGAGAATCCCATGGACAGAGGAGCCTGGTAGGCTACAGTCCATAATGTTGCAGAGTCTGACATGACTTAGGGCCTGAACAACAATGACCAGTTAAAAAGGGAATTGCTTCTGACTGGGACAGGAGCTCTAGGAAGGCTGGACCCGAAGGCAGGGCAGGCTCAGTTCAGTGACCTGCCTTCCTTCCAGCCCCTGGATATGCAGATTGTCTTAACTGCTCAAATTCAGTTATTTCAACTGTGCCGCTCATTTAGAGATAAAGTAATTTTTGCAGAGATCATAGAAAAACTATTGAGAACATTAATAAACTAGAATCATTCAATGAAAGGTTTATTTTCTAAGCCACTCAATGGCAACACACTCCAGTACTCTTGCCTAGAAAATCCCATGAATGGAGGAGCCTGGTAGGCTACAGTCCATGGGGTCGCTAGGAATTGAACACAACTGAGCGACTTCACTTTCAATTTTCACTTTTATGCCTTGGAGAAGGAAATGGCAACCCACTCCAGTATTCTTGCCTGGAAAATCCCAGGAACGGGGGAGCCTGTTGGGCTGCCGTCTATGGGGTCGCAGAGTCGGACATGACTGAAGCGACTTAGCAGCAGCAGCCAGCTAAAGAAAAGAATTTTTTCTCAGGAAAACAAGTTCAAATCATCAATTTAGTTTAAAAAATATTCAGGATTTGATTTGGGATTAATCCAGATGTAGACTAATTTCCAATACCTTTGTCTAGATTTAGAAGATCTAGAGGTCAATTATGGCAACCTCAACTTCATTTGTCAACTTTTCAATGATCTTTGAGACACAAATGCTAAAGTAGGAAAATAAATTAATCAGAGATTTGATTTAAAAGATGAGCTTATCAGATAAACTACAAGAACATCTGTTACATAGGTCACTCATTCTGATCATGATACAATGCTATGTTATACAGGGATTAGGTAACACCCAAAAGTGGGCCAGCTGTAACTTTCACCTTGAAAGAGTCTTAATTAAAATCCCCTTATATGTATGACTTCTAGGCAAGGAAGGAGTTATGACTTGATTTTTTTTTTTAACTTGCCTTAAAAATTTCAGTCAAATTCCATCTATACAACCAAACTTTCCCTGGTCACCTTGAGTCAATTTCTCTTTTGTTTTTCACAGCAAGTTTCTGGGACCTCTCTTCAGCATAAGACATTCTACACAACAAATATAGTTGCTAGTAGATGAATATTTCCCAACTAGATTCTGGGCTGTTTCCCCAAAAGCAACAATTGTGTCTTATTCATTTCTTTAAGCCATCTCCTCCCCTGTTCTGAAATTAAAAACTAGAATTCTAAATGAAACAAACAAAAAGATTCCCTTCCATTGTCTAAAATGTACTATTCATTTCTTAGGGAAGAAGATATTTTCAGAAAAAGAGTATTGGCAAATAATGGACAAAATTTCAGAGAGGAGAAGAAAGCTCAGTGGGAGAACATTATGCACAAACTGGACGATCAGCAAAGGTGAACTAAGGATCTGAAACAGCACTTAACTCTTACCACAAAGCCTGCCCCAAACTGGAGCAAATTTAGACTCGTTAAGACTTTTTTCAAGAAGCAGCAATCAATTCTTGAATAAAAATTTTCCAGAAAATCCTTGTCCTCTAATAAAAGCAATTTCTTTTTATTTTTATTTTTATTTTTACTTTATTTTACTTTACAATACTGTATTGGTTTTGCCATACATTGACATGAATCCGCGACGGGTGTACACGAGTTCCCAATCCTGAACCCCACTTCCACCTCCCACCCCATATCATCTCTCTAGATCATCCCTGTGCACCAGCCCCAAGCGTAAAAGCAATTTCTTAAGAACACATTGGAAATCTACTTAATGACCATAAACAGATTCATAAATTATTTTGTAACTGGCCATCCAAAATACTGTGACTTCTTTCCCAAAATTGCTTATTCATTTATATGTTCAAAATTACTTATTAGGGGCCTGTCAGACATAAAGAACTTGAAAAGACAAATTCTCAATCTCTGTTATAATATTTTAAAAAAATATTTTGAAGAAATTCTCATCAAGACGATCAAATCAAGAAAAAAATTCTGGTTAACTATAAATTAAGTAGAATGTTCCATCATCTGGGCCTCACCTTTGTTCTGGCAATGAAATCTACTTCCTAAGAGCAATAAAACCTGAAAGGCCCTTACCTTCATGAATATACTTCTTTTGAGCATCTTCAGGATTAAGTAACTCCAGTAAAGATTAAGAACTTGCAGGACCATGAGCTGTAGGTTGAGGAAGATGTATGAAAAGAAAGGTTGAAGGTAGTGCAGAGGCAGAATCAGCGTGCAATATAAAATCCTGAAAAACCAAACAAATGAGAATATTTCATTACAGTCAAAGCACTTCTGAATTTTCAGTGAGGAAACAAGTACTTTTTCTCTCAAGGCATACAACATTTATTTCATTTCTAATAATGTTCAGGAAAGACTCAAAAGAAAACAATATGGTAACATCACCTTTTATATCATTTTTGGAAAGTCACAAATATTCCTCTACCTCAGTTTCCTCTCTGCAAAGAAAACTGTATATCCTAACCCCACTCACCTTCCCAGGATTGGAGAACATGAGATAATGCATGTGTGCATGGGGTTACTANAAGAAAACAATATGGTAATATCACCTTTTATATCATTTTTGGAAAGTCACAAATGTTCCTCTACCTCAGTTTCCTCTCTGCAAAGAAAACTGTATATCCTAACCCCACTCACCTTCCCAGGATTGGAGAACATGAGATAATGCATGTGTGCATGGGGTTACTATTGCCTTTTGGACACAGTCTCATCTATTTGGCATCAAAAGTGAATGGGAAATTTTACATGAGTAAATTTTCTGGATAAAACAGACTTTTAAAGAAGCAAAAATTCTATTATTACTTTTACTTCCACTTTCTAAAGTGAATTGAATACTTTATTAATTTCATAAACTGACTCCTGGACACAAGATGAACTGCCCTCAATGACCAGGATGCACAGTGCTTTCAGATACTATTGCAGTATGAAGGCTATCTGTTGTTTTCCCAAACTGCAAACATTGCTGTTTATACATGTTTGTAAATATAGTTTTTTCATACAAAATTGGAAAAATAGAACACTGCCCATAAAATTACAATTAAAAAATAATACTGTAATTTTGTGCATTCTTCTCTAACTTTTCTTACATATATTTAAATTTAGGATTGGGGGCAGGAGGAGAAGGGGACAACAGAGGATGAGATGGCTGGATGGCATCACCAACTCGATGGATGTGAGTTTGAGTGAACTCCGGGAGATGGTGACGGACAGGGAGGCCTGGCGTGCTGCAATTCATGGGGTCGCAAAGAGTCGGACACGACTGAGTGGCTGAACTGAACAGAACTCATAGTAAAATTGACTGTTTGGGGGTGTGCAGTTCTACAAATTACAATAAAAGCATAGATTTGTGTAACCACCACCATAATATAGAGACAGAGTGGTTCCATCAACCCCCAAACCCTGGTGCTGTCCCTTTCTAGTCATATCCCCAGACCTAACACTGGCAACCATTTATCTATTCCCCATCCCTCTGTCTTGTCAAGAAGGCCATATAAATGGAATCATACAGTGTGTCAGCTTTTGAGATTGCCTTCTTTCACTCAGCACAGAGCCTCTGAGATTCATGTAAGCTGTGTGGGTATCAATAGCACGATTTTTTTAAACTAATGAGTGGTATTCTATTGTGTGGGTATACCCATTAGTGACCATTTGCATTGTTTCCAGTTTTTGACAAATGTGGACAGACTGATATAAATATTTATGTAATATATATGTTTTTGTATACACATGAGTTTTCATTTTTTAAGGGTAAATACATACAGGTGGGATTGTTGGGTATCACACTGCCAAGTATACACTTAACTTTACAAGAAGCTGAAAACTTGTTTTCCAAAATAACTATTTTGCATCCTAATCAGCAAAGAATGAGAATGCCAGTTGCTGCTCATCTTCAGCAGCACTTATTATTATTCTGCAGAGACTCTGTCACTGTAGTAAAAGTATCACTTGTGGAATCTTACATTCAGTTTCATTTAGCTTTAAACCAAAACAGTTTACACACAATCCCTAGAACCTTATTTCTGACAAACAGCAAGGAGATCTGGATCCACAGGTAGGGACGGTCAGCCTGAAGCAGTTACAGAAGATGGACCATCAGCCCCTCTGCCACTTATGAGGTTTTAAGAGTCCAGACTCCTTGAGGGGGAAATCTTACAGCATGCAGGTAGCTAGGTGTGAGCAGAGAAAAGGTAGAAGGAAATCACACATCTTGTACACAGCAGGGGTCCATAGACAAAGCAAAGCAGAAACTTTCAGACTGATAGGAAATTAAGTGATAAGGGTCTGAATAGAAGACAAAGAAAGGTGGGGAAAGTTGGGAACCTCCTGTGTTCAAATGTAAACTTTTGCTCATTATGATCTTATTAAAAATAAAATTAGCCTTATAGATAAGACGTACCCATCATGAACTGACACTTCTGATTTAAGCTAAATAAGGACAAAAATCCCTCTTCCTCTCAGGAAAATGGAGCTGGCATGAAAATTGGGGAAGATGCCCCCCCAAATTACTCCTTAGTGAATATCCTGCCCCTTCATTAGTATGCCCATCATAACCAGTTTACCAAAGAAATCCAGTGTGGCAGCTCCTCACCTGCCTGCTCACTCTCCCTGAGAGCGTATCCTTACTTAAATAAACCCCCACTTTACGTTCTTAAAAAAAAAAAAGTTTACACTGTTTGAACAATTTGGTGTGTTAGGGGAAGCACACTGACTGAATCCGCCCACCCTGGCCAGGCACCACAGTCACCATTTGCATGAGTTGTTTTATGACAGGAGGTCCTGGTAAGAACACGGAACTAGTAAGCCACCACGAACCGGAAGAGACACCACGTGTCTGACCACTTCCCAGAATCCTTGTCACTGGCATCCATCTTGGCGGAGCAATGCGCACACCACCAGGAAGGACTCTGAGTCAGGATGATTGGTCAGAAACAACCCAGAAACTAATCCCATCATCATAAAACCCGAGATTGCGACCCATGGGGCAGAGCAGTCCTCCTGGGTTCCCTTTCATGGCTGCTCTCCACCTGGGCGCCCTTTCCCAACAAAACCTCTTGCTCTGTTAGCACATGTGCCTCCTCAGACAGTTGGTTTCTGAGTGTTAGACAAGAGCCCATTTCTGGGCCCTGGAAGGGGTCCCCCTTCCTGCAACAAATGGTGACTCTGGTGTGGACTCTTCTTCACTACCACTGACATCCTGACTACTTGGGGAACTCAACTGACCTTCTGACCACTCAGGGTGCTTGGGGACCAGCTTGCCCACCAATGGACCAAACCCAGTAGCTCCAACTGGGACCCTTTTGTCCTTGGTCTCCTCCTGATACAGACAACTGGCCAGGGTGCCCCGACCGGGTAAGAGACTTTACTGACCTCTCTCACCTTCCCTCTCTTTCCTCTCCTTAACCCTTCCTATCCTCCCTTTTTTCTAGTCCCCCAGTCTTAGACACAGGAGTCTGGTCGAAGGGCCTCAGACTGAGCTGAGGCTCAGAGGCCAATCACCTTTGCTTGGCAGAGAACTTGAATTCTGGTCCTGTTCTGGTTTCTGGTTTGAATTCTGGTTCTGTTCTGGTCTGGCCTGGTCTCTGGTAGGGCCGATTTCTAGTCCTCCCTTCTCTGGAAGCCCGGTAGTCCCATAACACCTGGGTATCTGCAGGTGGCAAGAGGTATCTGTACGGTCATCCCTTTTGCTCCCCCATCCCGCCTCATTCCCCCTTTTATTTCAGCCTGACTTCCTTTCTTCCCTTTGAAATCTTTGAAGACTTGAGATTACTTTCATTCAGTCTGGTAGAACTTGGATATGAAGTTCCGTGTCTCTATAGGAGGTTTTCTGAGACAATGTAATCTTGTATTTAAGGGAGTGTCTGATTAGGATGGTTGGGTGTGTGTACATGTTCTGTGTTGTGATTTGTGATGGCCATTCTGCTTTGTGTGGCTGCCATTTTGTTTAGACCTGATGCTGTTTTGTTAGAGCTTGATTTTCTCTTCCTTGTGTTGAGATCAGGGCTCTTCAGCTCAGTTCAGTTCAGTTCAGTCGCTCAGTCATGTCCAACTCTTTGCGACCCCATAATCGCAGCACGCCAGGCTTCCCTGTTCATCACCATCTCCCGGAGTTCACTCAAAGTCACGTCCGTCGAGTCCGTGATGCCATCCAGCCATCTCATCCTCTGTCGTCCCCTTCTCCTCCTGCCCCCAATCCCTCCCAGCATCAGAGTCTTATCCAATGAGTCAACTCTTTGCATGAGGTGGCTCTTAGGAACACTAATCTAGACCATCTCTAATTCTTAAGACTGAAGGGCAAATAGGAAGAAGCTTTTAAAAATATTATTTATCCCAACTGTTATTTATAAACGAGTGAATTTTATATTGTAATATCTGATTCATGACTAAGCTTAGAAAATGAAGCCAAATCTTGTGTTGTGGCTCTCTGGATATATGTGTGTCTCAGTATGTGTCTTTGTCTCTGGATAATATTGTTGAGACTAATGTGTAAATGAGCTCTATTTAAATGTCTTAAAGAAATATAAGTGCTTACAAAGCAAACAATTCCAAATTAAGCTAAATGAATTTCAGGTTCATGTGAACTAGGAAATATTCAATATTAAATTAATACTTGGTGATATAGACATGTCTTTAGAACCACCTATAAGCATAATACTTCTACTGTACCTAGATTTACTAGATTTACTAGAGGTCAAATTTGTTAACAAGAAAAGAAACAAACACAATGTGGAAAAAAAAATCTTTCAGGGAAGTGTTTTCAGTAAGAAAAGGTGTGAGAAATGAAAAAGTAGTGAAATGAGTGAGTTATGCATGATCAGGATTTTCTAAGATTGGACTACAATTAGTTGGGTAAGTAGATTTTGTTAGGAATGACTTAGTCACGGGAAAACTGGTTAGAACCAAGAGGTCCACCAAGTGGCAGAATCCACTTTCACTAGACCTTGAGCCTTGGTGTGTACACCCACTGTGACGCATGCAAGCTAAGTGACACACCCGACAGCGGTGGCTAAATCTGACTGACTGTTCTAAACCCTTTTGATTTTTTTGGGACGAAATTTCCTAAATCAAATTCTATCAAAGTTCTTTTGACCTCTAGTTAACTTTGGGATGCTTCAGAGGGCCCCTGATACATCCCAAAGAGAGATATATTAAACTAATTGTGTTT
This sequence comes from Oreotragus oreotragus, assembly GCA_006410675.1. Classification (NCBI taxonomy): domain Eukaryota; kingdom Metazoa; phylum Chordata; class Mammalia; order Artiodactyla; family Bovidae; genus Oreotragus; species Oreotragus oreotragus. The sequence goes on along the minus strand of SJYX01016418.1, from coordinate 331,216 downwards.
ATTTGATTGGTTAAATTACATGGGAATTATTATCAAATGAGTAATAAATCCTCTCAGGTTATATTGTATGATAAATGTTACTAATATAGGTATCCTAGAACTTATATGGAGTTCCTAAAATTCTGTCATGTTCTGGTATTCTAATGGGAAACCTGATGACTTTACAAAGGTTAACAAAAGGACTGAACTGGTGAACATGCTTATAACTTTTATGGTTTCCATCTGAAAAAATTTATGGGTTTGAATCAGTGTTTACCAGGAGTAGGGTAAATATTCCCCTCAAGCTAATTATGACATTAATTTGGTAAAATTATAAACAAATGGAAACAATTATCTTTTCTATCAGACCCCTCCAGAGATTGGAAACTCTTAGGTTTCCAATAACTTTATCAGAGAAGTTAGGAAGCTTATGTCACTAACAAGTACAGAAATCTCAAGGAATTTTTGAGACCTTGAATAGTGAAGACTTCACCCAGATTTGTTTGGCAAAATCTGTGATAAGCCTTTGGCATAACTTTCCTAGCCCTGAAAGATTTTATTTTAAAAGTTTGGTCTGAGACTCTATAAAAGTTTCAGCAAAGCAAAAAGTCTATGATCAATTAAGGTTATATAAATCATCAGGTCAGGTTTATTCACACCAGAACTATTTTGCAAACAAACTAGTCTTAATTTGGTTACATCTGGTAAAAACGAGGGTGATTTTAGGGAAAAAAAGATGTTTCAATAAATGTTAAATCCCAGTTTGTTAATGAAGGTCTGCATCTACTAAGACCCATTTCCTGAATAGTTCTTTGCTGTTACGGTATATATTAATGCAAAATTCACTTGAATTATTAAGAGACACCCTAAGTTTGTTTCTGAAGCTTATCTCAGTAATCTATCTTTGGACAAAGATCAGATGCCTCACAATCTACAACCAGAACTGGAAAAGGACATAATTTAAGGGACTATCTCCAACCTGGATGGAAGGACTTTTTTATCAGATACTCTTAACTAGCTCGTTCACAGTGAAATTGAAGTTAAACTGACTCTTAGATTAATTCCCACTTCCAAAGGCCCTTACACTGGACTAGTCTGTAGAGAGGACAGCTGACCTGATCTCACCTTAAAATGACACCCAGAGGAGGAACTGCACTACACCAGGATGAGAAGAAGACAACACCAGAGACAGACAGTTTGCCTAAGATGCTACACCTGATTCATATGATCATTTATACTGTTTCCTCGACTTCTTGGACCTTTGTGTATAAATCAAATGCTTTTCTATCATAGGCCTGATCCTATGCTAGTTTTAGAAATCAATCCAATTGTTGAAATTGTGGCCAATTACCTGTGTCTGGGTTACCTTGGTGAATTTCTTCACTCCAAGGCTCAAACTGGCCGGCCCTGAGAAAATTCACTGTAAAAGGAAAATTGTACTCATGTTCAGGTCACTACTGAGACTGCCGGATGAGATCTCCTCACTTGGCCAATTAATAATGCCTGCTTTGACCCTGGTAATAAATTTGAATTTTCTTCTATTACTCAAGCTCAATCAGAGCAACAAGCAAAGTTTCAGCAAAGGAAAAAATCTCCCACAATTCCTGGATGGATTAATATAGATAACACCAGGCTATGATAATTTAGGTTTAAAGTCTCCTCTATGTTGGGAACAATTAAGTCATACTAAGGACGTGAAAGTTGGACTGTGAAGAAAGCTGAGCATCAAAGAATTGATGCTTTTGAATTGTGGTGTTGGAGAAGACTCTTGAGAGTCCCTTGGACTGCAAGGAGATCCAACCAGTCCATTCTGAAGGAGATCAACCCTGGGATTTCTTTGGAAGGAATGATGCTAAAGCTGAAACTCCAGTACTTTGGCCACCTCATGCGAAGAGTTGACTCATTGGAAAAGACTCTGATGCTGGGAGGGATTGGGGGCAGGAGGAGAAGGGGACGGACCAAGGATGAGATGGCTGGATGGCATCACGGACTCGATGGACGTGAGTTTGGGTGAACTCTGGGAGTTGGTGATGGACAAGGAGGCCTGGCGTGCTGCAATTCATGGGGTCGCAAAGAGTCAGACACGACTGAGCGACTGAACTGAACTGAAGGCTAATCAGTCTAGTAACACTAGGAAACTGGGCTATGTACCTTATAGACAGTGCCAATATATAATTTCCCTGGAAGATAAGGATTCGTATGGAATAGACTAAGTCAGATGACCTGGGATATACTGGGCTGCATCTAATGGAAGCTCTTAGCTTAATTTTTACTTATGACTTTACTAATACTGCTGGCTATGTTATTTGTATTTCGCCTGTTTTACAAAATTGCTGTTTCTTACATTACCAAGTGTGTGACTGAGCCTCTGATAAAATAATATATAGTTTCATATGAGATTGATGATGATAACAGTGTAACTCTAGATATGGGAAGAAGCAACGAGAGAGAATGTTTTCCTGGACCAAGAGGCTGGTAGGACAGGTGGTCCAGGGAATTTTGGATACTGTTTTATGGCCTAGTCCAGTAATAGCACATTGAACGGCCTATCAGAGAAATATTTGCCAGACCTGGGAATTGTCAGCATTCTCAGTACCATGGGAGAAAATGGTCAGGAGATGTGCCCCCAAAATCACAGTCAAGCTTATGACCATGAAGGGGCCCTATCACCTGAAAACTGGCACTTGCCATCTACCTCTACAAAGATCAAATAATGGCCACTGCAGTTGCTTTAACACCCCTGAAAGGAGTCAGGGAGGAGATAAACAAATGAAGCGCTCTGGGAAAAACTGGAAGAACAGTCCTTCAGATAGATATTTTCAGGAAAAGATTTTATGAATCCCACTCCTTGCATCTTCTTATACCTAGAAAAACACTAACATTGTTAATTGTAGTGTCTGCTTTGGCTATTAAAGAGAATATCACAATTAAAAATCAAAATAGAGTAGCTATGGTTCAGATATCCATGGAAATGAGTAGGTCACAGTATGGGTGTAATTTCAGACTAGTCCTTATATTGCTAAGAACTTGAGTTTTCGGAGCTGTGTCAGACTTAGATGCCACCAGACATTCTCAGAACAATGTCTGTAGAAAGCTAATAACTGCAACCTTTCTTTTTATAAAACTAGGCAACTGGCTACCTGGCTACAAGTGTCCCCAAAGTGCTAGGTCCAGACCTGGGTTCATGCTTATTCTTCTGAAAAGAAATGAGATTTATTCTGTCTATTAAAATTCCAGTTGTCACTCCTCCAGTGACTTCTAGTTGGGTCTGTTACACCAAAATGGGAGACCAACAGACTGACATTTTAATCATACAAAACTCAAATCTAGGACTTGGAACTCAGAAATACTTTCAATTCAGTGTCTGTTCTCCAAACTGAGGCAGTCCTATGCCCCATTTTGACAGGAAGTTATCAGTCAATAGTTTCACATTTCCCTAAATTAAAACTAAGCAGGATTCTGTGGGGCTCTAGAGTACAAATCTGTTCTGTGTTCTCCATTTCTTGTTTGTAGGATCTAGGCTTCATTCAGCATCCTTGACCTTCCCTGAGTCCCAAAAGGCAGATTCAAACAGTTGCTGATCAGGGAAGGGAGGGGATACAGAAACCGAGAAGGAGCAATCAAATGGTGGTACAGCCTTGAGACAGGATCCTGGTTTTCATTCCAATCCCAAAGAAAGGCAATGCCAAAGAATGCTCAAACTACCACACAATTGCACTCATCTCACACGCTAGTAAAGTAATGCTCAAAATTCTCCAAGCCAGGCTTCAGCAATACGTGAACTGTGAACTTCCAGATGTTCAAGCTGGTTTTAGAAAAGGCAGAGGAACCAGAGATCAAATTGCCAACATCCGCTGGATCATGGAAAAAGCAAGAGAGTTCCAGAAAAACATCTATTTCTGCTTTATTGACTATGCCAAAGCCTTTGACTGTGTGGATCACAATAAACTGTGGAAAATTCTGAAAGAGATGGGAATACCAGACCACCTGACCTGCCTCTTGAGAAATCTGTATGCAGGTCAGGAAGCAACAGTTAGAACTGCACGTGGAACAACAGACTGGTTCCAAATAGGAAAAGGAGTACCTCAAGGCTATATATTGTCACCCTGTTTATTTAACTTCTATGCAGAGTACAGAGTACTTCATGAGAAACGCTGGGCTGGAAGAAGCACAAGCTGGAATCAAAATTGGCGGGAGAAATATCAATAACCTCAGCTATGCAGATGACACCACCCTTATGGCAGAAAGTGAAGAGGAACTAAAAAGCCTCTTGATGAAAGTGAAATAGGAGAGTCAAAAAGTTGGCTTATAGCTCAACATTCAGAAAACTAAGATCATGGCATCCGGTCTCATCACTTCACAGCAAATAGATGGGGAAACAGTGGATACAGTGTCAGACTTTATTTTTGGGGGGCTCCAAAATCACTGCAGATGCTGATCGCAGCCATGAAATTAATAGACGCTTGCTCCTTCGAAGGAAAGTTATGACCAACTTAGACAGCATAGACAGAGACATTACTTTGCCAACAAAGGTCCATCTAGTCAAGGCTATGGTTTTTCCAGTGGTCATGTATGGATGTGAGAGTTGGACTCTGAAGAAGGCTGAGCACCAAAGAATTGATGCTTTTGAACTGTGGTGTTGGAGAAGACTCTTGAGAGTCCCTTGGACTGCAAGGAAATCCAACCAGTCCATCCTAAAGGAGATCAGGTCTGGGTGTTCACTGGAGGGACTGATGTTGAAGCTGAAACTCCAATACTTTGACCACTTGATGCAAAGAGCTGACTCATTTGAAAAGACCCTGATGCTGGGAAAGATTGAGGGCAGGAGGAGAAGGGGACAACAGAGGATGAGATGGTTGGATGGTATCACCAACTCAATGGACATGGGTTTGGGTAAACTCTGGGAGTTGGTGATGGACAGGGAGGCCTAGCGTCTGCGGTTCATGGGGTTGCAAAGAGTCGGACACAATTGAGCGACTTCTCTTTCACTTTTCACTTTCATGCACTGGAGAAAGAAATGGCAACCCACTGCAGTATTCTTGCCTAGAGAATCCCAGGGACAGAGGAGCCTAGTGGGCTGCCATCTATGAGGTCGCAGAGAGTTGGACACGACTGAAGCGACTTAGCAGCAGCAGCAGCAACTGAACTGAACTGGTAAGAACACAAGCAATTTACGAAAGAAGAGTTTTACTGAACCCTCCAACCAGTACCAATTGGATTTAAAATTTGCTAATTTAAAAAACAAAACAATTTCAGCTTGCATTATTTGCAACCTTTAACAGTTCCCTTAGTAGTTCTACTTCCTTTTTTTTTGTGAGTTGTTGCAAGATTTTATTCAAAAAGCAATGATATGAACTCTGAACTCAATATAACAGTCATTTAACCATTTTACTTATGTAATTTTTTTTTTTTTAGAAACTTAGGAATTACAGAAAATATAAAGAGGTTAAAGTAAAAATCACTTAAAATCTCACAACTCACAGGTAACCCAGTACATAGTATGTCTGGTAAACATAATTCAAAACATCTTTCTTCAAAATACATTTTTAAAGTGTTTTCTCCCTTCCCTATTATGACATGATCTTATATAACAGGGAGTATACTGTGCTTGTGATTTTGTACCCTGCTTTTGGGCTTCCCTGGTGGCTCAGGGGTAAAGAATCTGCCTGACAATGCAGGAGGCAGAGTTTTGATATCTAAGTTGGAAAGATCCCCTGGAGAAAGAAATGGCAATCCACTCCAGTATTCTGGTTGGGGAATCCCATGGACTGAGGAGCATGGTGGGCTACAGCCCATGGGGTCCCAAAAGAGTTGGACATGACTTAGCACCCAAACGTGTTACAGAGAGCTTTCCATGTCAATGAACATATTTATAAATTAGGGATCAGCAAACATTTTTTAATAGGGATAAATAATAAATATTTCAGGCCTCTGGGCCATTTGGTCTCTGTAGCAACTGATCAAGTGACCACTGCAATATGAAACTAGCTATAAACAATGTATCAATTAATAGGTATGGCTGTGTGCCAATAAAATTTTACTAGCAAAATAGTTCACTGAACTGGATTTTGCCTATGAGCCAATTTGCCAACCCCTACTATATACCATTCTATGTAATAAATGCACAGAAATCCATTTATACATATCATAATTTATTTAGCTAATGTCTTATTGATAGATGTTTCCAAATTTTTTGCTACATTATGAAGAACGCTGTGAGAATGTTACTTGTGAAGACATTTTGATTAAATTGTTCATTTCCTCCCAAGTTGCTAAAATTCTGAATCAAAGAGTATATTCACTTTATATTTTGGAGTCTATTGCTAAATGCTTTTCATCAAGACTGCACCAATTTATATTCTTGCACCCAGAGTATGCGAGTGTCTGCTTCCTGGGATCTTGATCAACACTGTAGTCTGTCCGCTTTTACCTAAAACAACATTATACCGCTTATATATTTACATTTTTATTTCTTATGAAGTGAAGATATATATGAGTTTTTAAAAATTATTATGATGATTTGTACTTTTGTGAACTGCTTCTTTGTGGTATCTGTTCAATTTTGGGGGGGAAATGTTTACTTTTTCTGACTCCTAAATGCTCTTTATGTATTAATGATAATGCATTACTTCTTAATCATGTTAAATAATATCACATGGTCTGAGTTTTACAACTTTGTTTATAATTTTTCTTGACAAATAAATTTTTAAAACACTTTTGTAACCAATATTATCAATTGTTTCCCTTACAATTGCTTTCTCTATGTTATGCTTTAAAATGTTTTTCTCACCCCTAACATTATAAAATATATCTCCAATATTTTCTTAAAATCCTGACTCTACGTAAGCTGAGTCACTTCTTTGTGTATATTCTAAACTGTAAAATGAAGCAATGAGTACCTCCCTTATTCATTCAATAAATATTTATTAAGCATCAAAATGATACCAGGCACATTGTGGGAGCCAGAATGAATAAAACAGACTGAAATTCCTGAGCTAGTAGGGCTTACATTTTGGTGCCTGCATCCACAGGGATTAAGGGAAATAATATAATAAAGCCTATTCGCTATTATGATTTGCTGGGTCTTTAAGCAACTGTGTGCCTTATTTTGCATGCTCTCAGTCTAGAAAGTCCTTCTTTTTTCACCTGAAATTCCTCTCACCTATCAAAGCATTGACTCCTCTACAAAAAACTCTCTCCTGATCACCTCTTGTAACTGTCTTCAGGGCTCCTCTGCTATGAATTTCTTTAGAGCATTGGGCTGATTCACTCTGCCTTACAGTGAAAGCTCTTATATGAGCTGACTCCTCATTAGCCAGCAAGCTTTCCACAGGCAGTGGCCATGATGCCCTCATCTCACATGTATTCTCCCATCGCCTACTCCAGGACCTGCTCCCATACAAGGCCTCCTAACGGGAATTTGTCAATGTCAAAATTAACAAAGGAATCTACTCAAAAATACCTCCTTTATACATTCTATCAAGAATGTAAATAACTACCTAAACATACAATTTAACTGTGGTCCATGCAAAGAAAAACAGAAAAGAATAAGGGAGAATATTCCAGGATTTTGACTGAACGGAGATTTCCCTCTTCTCTCTATAGCTGAAAGGGAGTCAGAGTTAGAGGGAGTGACATGTACAAAACTCTCAGGTGGAGGCATTATGGAAAATTCAAGGGCTAAAAAGAAGACTGGTGTGGCAAGGTGGGTGGGGGCAGGGGGTAGGATGGGTTGGGTGTGTAAGATGAAGCTAGACTGGTGAATGCAGCCATCTCCCACTGGCCTAGAAAGCCAAGGTCAGAGGTGTGGCCTTCCCTGTAAGAGCTTTGGGAATCTCTGCAGGTTTTAGGAAGGAGAATAATAGAGGCCCTTATACTCAAAGCTATGGTTTTTGCAGTAGTTACCTACAGATGTGAGAATTGGACCATAAGGAAGGCTGAGCACTGAAGAATTGCTACTTTTGAATTGTGGTGCTGGAGAAGACTCTTGAGAGTCCCTTGGACTAAAAGATGATCAAACAAGCCAATCCTGAAGGAAATCAACCTGAATATTAATTGGAAGGACTGATGAAGCTGAAGTTCCAATACTTTGACCACTTGATACAAAGAGCTGACTCACTGGAAAGGACACTGATGCTGGGAAAGACTGAAGGCAAAGGAGAAGGAGGTGGCAGAGGATGAGATAGTCAGACAGTACCACCAACTCAGTGGACAGGAATCTGAGCAAACTCGGGGAGATAGTGAAGGATAGGGAAGCCTGGCGTGTTGCATGTAGCCCATGGGGTCTCAAAGAGTCAGACGCGACTTAGCGATCGAACAACAAAAACAATACTTGGCCTAGCATCATCAGAGCTGGGCTCTGGGACTGAGGCTGCTCTTTTTTGCCTGGCAACCTACACTACCTCCTGTTCCTTGGGTGAAGCTAACCCCACCTCTCTGACGAAGAGGCTCCAGAGAAACACAGAGTCATCTTTGCAAACTTAAGAGTTCTAGAAATGGAAGAGACTGCTATTGACAAACAGCCCCAGAGACAGAGACGCCACTGCAGAGAGGAGAGGTCAGTCAATAGCATGGGCGCTGAAGCCTGCTACATTTGGATCATGGTTTCCTTGGCATCTACAGAAAGTTACTGCCTCTCTGGGCTTCAGTTTCTTCTGTAATAAAACAGAACTCACCTCATCAGGCTGTCAAGAGGATTAAATGAGTTGACAAATGGGAAGAACTTAGCATACAGTGAGCACTCAAACATGGTAGTTATAGCTTATTATGACCGCCACTGTGCTGAGATGGCTTCCTCCACCACCCCCTTTCCTACTGCAAAGCGCTAGTCAACACCACATGGAGGGCAACACAGTGTCTGGGTCCAGTCTGTAGATTCTAGTTTAATTGGTCTGAATCAGAACCTGGCCATGAATATTTTTTTAAGGCTCCATAGGTCATTCTAGTGAAGTTATAGTTTACATAGTCAGCATGTAACAAGCTGAACTGAAACAAAAGTGGAAACTGTGGGAGATCTTTTGGGGTGAGATCCAGAATGATACCTAAAGGATAGTCCAATCTCTCAGCCTTAATTCTTCTTTATCAAAAGAATAGGAAGGAAAAAAACAAAACATATCTGCCCATCTAAATGCTGTGTGGCTCAAATACATGTGTATCAAGTATGTGTCATGAACACACATGTATCAAGTGTGCAGACACGTGAACACACAAACACTTGCACATCTACCTTGTGGGGCCTATGGAATCTCCCTTTTCACAGAGAATACGCCTCAGTTCTGCCCTGTACACTGGCCTTTAACCTGTCCAAATAGACACACTACCATGGTGCCTATGGATGGCAAAGCTTCGCCTTTTCTCTGTTTTGAGTTTTGTTCCCCATCTTTACACTTTCAATGGCTAAAGTTTACATGGTTTGAAAAAATCACATTGTTGGTATAGTTGCTTTTGCTGGGCTGGATAAGACAGTCACCAAAAGTTGTTTTTTTCTAATAAAAATTAAGGTCTTTTTCTCTTGCTAATTGTGGGTGTAAGCATTGAGCCTTTTCAGGATAACAAATATTGGTTCTATAGGCGTTTAATTTGCCTATCTTACATTTTAGAGATGGCTTATATTTCTAAGTGACCAAATAGTTGAAGAAACTTTCTAAAACTTAGGCAAGGCAGCCATGTCTGCTCTTATCAAATTAAGTAATTTAGTTGGAAACATACCTGTTTTGTGTTTCAAATGTCCTGTTTCTGGTCTTGATCCTTTCATAACTAGCAGTGCTATCCTAGAACTATCTTAACTTCTCACATGAAAAATAAACTAAGTCGCAATACTTCAACAATGTCTATGACATGAAAGGCAAGAAGGACCCAGCACAAGAAGGACTATTTCAGGTGGATGACACCTGAATGCAGAATGCGATCCTGCCCAAATCTGGTAGTGAGGGGAAAAAAGCAATGCAAGGCACTATCAGATCAACTGACAAAACCAAAACACAGATGGTAGATTGCTACCTTTTTTGAAATTGATGGAAGATTCTGTAGAAGACTGTCCTTGTCCTTAGGAAATACACACTGAACTATTTAGGATTAAAAGGGCATGATGGTTTCAACTTTGGTTCAGAAAAAAATGTGTGTGTATATGTGCATATGTATGTATGCACATATACACACATATACACGTGAGTGTGTATGTGTGTGTGTGTATTGAGAGAGAAAAAGAAAGAAATACATCAAATCAAGGAAATGTTAAGGGGTAAATCTGGGTAAAGGGAACAGGTAAGAGTTCTCTGTAATATACTTGAAATTATTCTGCAAGCTTGAAATGATTTCCATACAAATAGACAAATAAAGGGGTTGCACTAAATAATGAATAAGGCCCCTCATTCTAAAGTTCTATGGACTGTGGTAGTTGCCTTTCCTAAGTTTACAAGCAGCAGCAGAAGGGCCAAGCCTGTGGGGTGTGGCAGGAGCTCCCCACCGAGCGAGACTCTGAGCAAACCCATGCGGTGACTTGTGCTGTCTCCTCCAGAAGCCATGTGACTGGAAAGTCTAGTTCTGAGATAGGCATCTGCAGGGCGGTCCCAGGGAGCAGCCGCAGCTACAACAGAGCCCTCTGGCCTGGCACAGCCCTGCATCTCCTCTGGTGACTGAGGGAAGGACACTGCCATTCCAGGCAGGCGTGGAAGCTGACGGGACCTGGCAGACTCCTGCCTGCCCCTGCCTGACTGCTCAGAACTGAGGCCTCAGGCATTAAAAGGAAAGAAAAAGACTATCATGTCCTCACTCTAGTCTCCCTCTGATGGACATCAGCTGAGAGCACTGCTGGAGGCTTTTGGCTCTGTTGTGTCTCCTTAAAACTGTCCTCTCTTTAACAACCATTTCAAGGGTTTATATTGTCTCATTGCCCACAAAATTCTTTTTCATATGAGGCTTCTCAAGGTACCATTTTTTGATACCAGTGAGACCTGGATCATCAAAAGATGAAGCCCAAGGTCCCGTGAACCAGTGGTGGGGAAATAAAGTTACCACTAGCATACGTATCCTTGGAGGTAAGGAAGTTGTTTGAGTATTTTTCACAGTTAGAAATGTTTTATTTTTTAATAATTTTTAAAACGGAAGTATAGTTAATTCATAATGCTGTGTTAGTTTCAAGTGTATAGCAAAGTCATTCAGCTATATATATATATATATATATATGTATCTATTCTTTTTCAGAATTGTTCCATTGTAGGTTATTATAAGATATTGAATATAGTTCCTCTGAGGTCGTAGTCTTTTACCTATTTTAAATACAGTAGTATCTGTTAATCTCAAATCCCTAATTTATCCCTCCCCCACTTTCTCCTTGGGTAGCCATAACTCTTTTCTACATCTGTGACTCTGTTTCTGTTTTGTAGGTTCCTCTGTATCATTTTTTAGACTCTACATATAAGTGATACAACATGAAATGTTTCTTCGTCTGACATTTCACTTAGTATGATGCTAAGTCCGCCCATGTTGCTACAAATGGTATTAGTTCATTCTTTTCACTTCCAAGTAATATTCCACTGTAAATGTGTACCACATCTTCTTTATCGATTTGTCAGTGGACAGATTATGTTGCTTTCATGTTGTGGCTACTATAAATAGTGCTGCTATGAACACTGAGGTACATGTATTTTTTTGAATTAGAATTTTCATCTTTTCCTATATGCCCAGGAGTGGGATTATACATGGTAGCTCTATTTTTAGTGTTTTTAAGAAGCTTCCACATTGTTCTCCTTAGTGGCTGCACCAATTTACATTCCCACTGACAGTGGAGGAATATAGGAGGGTTCCTTTTTCTCATCCTCTCCAGCATTTATTATTTGTAGACTTTTTAACGATGGTCAGCCATTCTAAACAGTGTGAGGAGATATCTTATTGTAGTTTTGATTTGAAAGAAATGTCTTATTATTTTCTTTTTGGAATATCCAAAAAACACAGGTCAGTATTAATATTCTTCAAATATATGAATAAGGTGGTGGATACAAAGATCTCTTCTACTGCCGTCATGAACTCCTGCCGGCGAGGAGCTACACCTCATTCATCTGTGAGCTCCTCACAACATCTAGTGATGAGCTCAAGAAATGGAGTGATGACCCAGCATCACTACCTGGAAACATCAGCTGCAACACGCTCCTTCCCTTCAGGTCAACCACCTGGGACTAAATCAGTATCTGCTCTTTTTATTTAAGGAGAAAAACTGTCAGGAGGCAGGGGAATCGACCTTTGGAGGATCTTTTTCACTGAATGCGATTCCCTGGTGGGAATTGGCTTGCAATGCGGGAGACCTGGGTTGGATCCCTAGGTTGGGGAATGATTCTCAGGTGGTATTTGTATAAAGTAGAGAAATACATCCAATAATTCACAAATACAGCAGCCATTATTTTAATACAATAGTTGGGAATACAATGTGAAAAACATAGGCCTGAAATTTAAATGCTTTTGAAGAAAAATGCAAATAAATAGGGTAACCAAGCAATTAGATTAAAGCAGTTTGGCCCGTGCCAACTGGAGTGTCTACCTAATGTTGACAGTAGCAATGTTCAGAAAATCAAAGCAGCTAACTCTTGCTGACATTGACTGAAAAAATGGCTATAAACAAGTTCCCTGAAAAGAACTGGAGGAGAGGAGAACTGGCAACACAGTTGTACAAACATGTAAGGAAATTCACAAGGGGAAAGCAAACCTGCTTGAGGCTGAGGGAATAAAGGGAAAGGAGAAGAAAGAGAAAGACACGTGTGATGTCAAGCTCCTGTTCTTTTTCTCAGGGTTTCAGATCCCTTTCAGATGGCAACACCCAGGAGCTTTCTCCACACTCAGTCCTTCATCTCACCACAAAATGCATAGCAAAAGCAACTGAGAAGAACAGAGCAACTAGATGGCGAACCACCTCCCACAGCACCTCTAAAATGTTTGAATCTTGAAATGGGCCTCTTGTCTGCACCGTGTTTTGTTCACGGTAAATTCCCAACAAATCTGGACTAATAAAATGTCCTTAAGAAGTGAGTCTGCAGAGTTACAAATTTTAGACAGATGTCTGGAGCCAGACTAACAACAAGGAACTGACTTTTCCTCTTTGGCACAACAAGATGGTTGTGTAACAGGTTCAAGCTGATGGGATAGCTATTTAAGCCAGAGTAATACATTACAACTGATGCTTTTGAAAACCATGAAAAACCTAGCTCCCAAACTTCCAATAGCTTGTTGAGGTTTTCTTTAACCCTCCAACTGAGGATCAGTCAACATCAGTACAGAAAAAATTTTACCCACAAAAAATTTATATAGTCAAGTCTACTAATACTGGCTTATTTGCAGCCCAAACTCTCTGAAGACAGCAAACAGTGGTATTGGCGGCCCTCTGCAGTGAGCTGGTGAATTCAGCAAAATATCAAGATCAAGAACATGCCAAATGCATGTAACTAATTCTCCTTGAAATCCAGAAATGCTGGCAAGAGGAAGAGTTCTTATGTTTAGGATTTTAAAGTTGAGGGTGTGTGGGAAAGTAACACACCGCCTCCCAATCACTCAACCCTAACCTGATGTTTAACTGTCTGTGAGGCTAGGGTAAGCTTGCCTGCTGATTTTGAGACGTTAAACTTCTAGGTGAGCTCCTTTGTTGCTGAATCACAAATCAACCACAGCAGCGAAATGTAGAAGCTTTTCAGAGAGTTCTCTAGACTGAGGACTTCCATGGTATGTGTTTTTAAAATGTCTATAAATTATCTGAAACTACTCCCAACAAGAAATGAAAGCTAATTTTTCTTCCCTTAAATATGAACTGGCCTTAGTGACCTGGATCCAATGAAGAAAATGAGGTTGGACATGACAGGCTATGACATCTGAAGCTGAGTTACAAAAGGAAACACAGCATCTGCCAAGCTCTCTCTTGAACTGCTCACCCTTAAAATCCATCTGCTGTCCTCGGAAGAGATCAGGCCAGTGAAGGGGCATGGACATGCAAGCCAGCTGCCAGGCCCGCAGCAGTCCCAACCAACAACCAGCATCAACCAGCTGATGTCATGGGTGTCACCTGAACCTTGTGCCTGAGGAAGCCTTCAAGAAAACTCCAACTCTGACTGCCCAGCTACCATCTGACTGTAACCACAGGAGTGAAAACCATGTAAATGAGGTCAGTCAACTCCGAGATCCATAAGAGGTAATAATAATGATAATAATAATGTGTTGTTTTAAGAGAGAAGCCTGACAACTATGGCTTGTTGATAAAGTCTGTCCTGCAGAGCGATTTTCTACAGCCAGTGATCTAAGCTGGGTTTGGTACATTTTTAAAGGATTGTAAAAGAAATAGAACAAAACAAAGACAAACAAGCAACAGAGACCATATATGGCTCTTAAAGTCTAAAATAGTTATTCTATGGCCCTTTATAGAAAAATTTGCTCACTACTGTGTTAGGCCACCAAGCTTTTTAGAAAGTTTGTTATTCAGCTATAGATAACTGGAACACATCATACCTTTGAAACAAAATAAGCAGTGGGCATATGCTAGATTCAGAGCGCCATGAAAGTCACACTAGAGAGCCACAACTCAACGGCTATCTGCAAGTCCATTCTTATCAAAATAAGCAGTGGGCATAGCTAGATTCAGAGCACCATGAAAGTCACACTAGACAGCCACAGCTTAACTGCTATCTGCAAGTCTATTCTTATCCTATCACTACTGTTCAATACTCTAATTTCACAAACACACTTGATCAGCCAAAGTGAAAGTGATGGTGATATGATTCATCAACCATGAAGAGCATCTTAAACATGCATCTCAGACTTGATTCTGGATTAAACTCCATTCTCAGAGACTCATTAATAATTTCAGTAACAACAGCTGGCATTTACTGAGTCTTTACTATGTTCCAGACACTCTTCTAAGCTATTTAATATTTATTATCTCACTTAAGCTTCGTGACAATCCTTACATTTTACAGACGAGAAACTGAAGCAGAGAAAATTGATCTAACCTGTACAAGATCGCACAGGTAATAAGTTTGCAGCAAGGACTGACTTGCATCCATGAAATTCATCACTGCACTCTGCTGTTTCTCTCTAGAAAAGGTATCTAATCAAGATACCCAGTCCTGTGTTAAAGAACGCAGCTGGCTTCCATAGAGTGGCCAGTACCCTTGGAACTCTCTAACCAGTCTTCCTGTGTGTTCTCCTCTCACAAAGATCAGGCCTGCAACCTGGGTCTCCATCTCTTTCCCCTGGAACCTAGGACTTCCAACAATGCTAGTTTTTCTGTTGAGAGTATTTGAAACCCCTAGGCTAGCCCCAAACTACAGTTAGTTTTAGACTGTTCTTTCCAAACCCTCAGAGTCTTCCCCACATTTTTCCTCTGGTTTCTGTCAATCGACACATGGGAAATTACACTTGCTGAAGGAAAGGCTGTCAGGAGAGACACAACCTAAGTTCTACACTGCCAGCTCTTGGCTAAACAAAATCAACAGACTGAGCAAGAGCCAGTGGCCCATATCACTGTTAGGACCAGAGATCACGAAGAATGAAATCAGCATCAGTTTCCTCATATGTGAAGTGGAAGTGATGACACTTAACTTTATGGTTTGCTGTATAGCTAATGCCAAGATGTATTAAGGGCCTAATCCAATGCCTGGCGTTCAATTAATGGTGGTTATAACTATTGCAATTTTAACACAGAATTTGCCTCTCTTTTAAAGAGCTGATAACTGACCAATGACATTTCATTGAATAATTGGAAAAGTTGTTAATCGCAAAAAAGATCCATGTTCATGAGAGCAGACATAGAGTAAGAGATGCTGCTTTACATTGGTCACACATCTTTCATCTTCCTTTGTAGCAAGCCTTTCACATTAGAAGGTGTGGTTTTAATCATCTATAAAAATGACCCCTTCACATTCTTCTGTCCAGCTAAACTTGGCACAAATAGCTGGAGATCAGTGTGAGAAAGAAAGGGCAATGCTCCAACCTGAACAACATGCAAGGCCACCTCAGCATAGTGACCAAAGGCATGCACAGCACCTTGTCTACTCACCAGAAGGGAAAAATAATGAGGCGACTGATCAAAAACACGGCGGAGAAGATGAAAAACAGGGTGTTACAGGTTTGCTTCCATCCGGCATAAGAAAACATCTTAGCAGACTGAGAAAATAGAAAGAAATTGCGTTCAGATAGGGTGATAGTCGTGTAAAATTAAATATCTATAAATTAAATTATATCTGGGATTTGCTTCAAAATCTTGGTGGGAGTTGGGTTATAGATAAAAAATAGATGAAATAAGATTGGCCACATTAATAAATATTAAAGCTGGATGGTGGGTCCATTGGGCCCATTATATTCTTTACCTTGTCATATGTTTGGAACCTTGCATAATACAACATTTAAAAAATCAGTTAGAATGACTATAATATTACTCTTGTATTACATAAGCACTACAAATTAGCATAACTCCTTTTAGCATGTATGTTAGCTTGACAGTTATTGAATTCCTCCATTTAACTGGGAGGAGAGCTGGACTGAAGAAAGGCTTGGACATGAGTGAAGCCCTGGGCTGGGCTGGGCATGCTGCAATCAAGGCAGCTACTTTCAGGCGGATGATACAGAGTGGAGTTAGGGGCAGCCCTTAGGGCCCTATCCTGGTTGGAGCAGAGTTTCAAGCACTTGATTTTTCCTGCTTACTTCATGCCAGTCTGTCGTGTTCATATGATTTGTGTTGAGTAAAAAGAATTACAGAAAGTGCTGTTTAATGTGGTATTAATGTAATGAGGATTCTCTTGCATTATCCAGTGTAGCTCAAGGCTGAATGGGAAAGTGTCTAAAGTTGGGGGTGGAAGCTGGGCAGAAATGTGGCTTAGGCCTGCCAGTTTTAGAACTGAAATCTCCCAGGAAAGTCAAGGTCCATCTAGAACAAGAGAAGTAGCTAATTACACTTCAGGAATGGTTTACACTGCATTTTCCATACTTTTCCCTACCTACCAAGGGGTAGGAATATGATCAGACTATGGGGTTAGCAGAGGCCCAAAAGGAAGTAGCCTTCACTGCTGAAATGGAAGGCTGGCATGCCAGCGAGGCCCAACTTGGGTATGGGGAGAAAGCCAGAAGTTTACAGGGCTTGGAACAGAGGGTGCTGTTTGAAGGGTCGGCAGCCAGGCCCGGCAGGAAGCTGGAGATATGCATGGATGTGAAGAGAGCCACTTGAGTTGGCAAAGTAGCACTTCTTTGGGCCCATGCACATGCCACCTATCCTGGACTGTGCCAAGATGGATATCAGACAGTAACCTCTCTCCTCTGCAGTCAAGGTACTGTTAAAGTGTTGGGTCCTGGATCCAAACTTAACATGTAGAAAAAGAGGATCATGAAGATACATGAAGAAGGCACAAGACTGCTTATGAATAAAACTGTAGATGCTGAAGCTGTTCTTCCTTGCAAAGAAAGAACTAAGAAATGACCCAATAACTCTCTTGAGGAACAGGAAAGATTAATAGTCTCCATCGTTAGGAAGGTCTAAACAGGTCACCCAGGGAACCTATGCCATATCAATGTCAGGGTAGGCAGGGACAACACAGTGCTTATTCCCAGTCCTAATACCTAAATCTCCCTTTTAGTAACACAATGAAGCTGTTTTTATGGTGGACACCAAGGGCAGTTGAACTAGAGAGCTAGAAGAACAGAGTAGCACAAAGTTTTAAAGTCACAGCCAATGTGGTCTTAATTTTCAGGGAGGGTTACTGAGATATGATTGGAGGAGGAGGTGATTATAACAGAGATGGCTACATTCAGAGTGCAACACATGGAAGAACTGGCATAATCCTCCTTCTACTAAGTCATTTGCTGCTCTGAAGCACATATAATAACCTTTACCCTTAGAACTGGATTTACATGTCTAATTATGGCTACATACAAGAAACACAGTTCTGTACTTAGCCAATTTTAACAGTAGCCAGTTGCTCTGAAATGTCTTCAAATGACTTCTGGTTACATCTACAACAGGGTTTGGCAAATTCAGCCTAGGGACTAAAGCTGCTCAGCCCCTTGAGTTAAGAATGGTAAGAATGGTTTTCACATTTTTAAAGGAATATAAAAGAAAAAGAAAAACAATAGAAAAACAAGAATATGTGACAAGAGATCGTATGCGGTCCACAAAACTAGATTTACTACCTGGCTTTTTTGCCAAAAAGTTTGCTGAATCCAGCAAGGCTATGGTTTGTCCAGTAGTCATGTATGGATGTGAGAGTTGGACTATAAAGAAAGCTGAGCACCAAAGAATTGATACTTTTGAACTGTGGTGTTGGTGAAGATTCTTGAGAGTCCCTTGGACTGCAAGGAGATCCAACCAGTCCATCCTAAAGGAAATGAGTACTGAATATTCATTGGAAAACTGATGTTGAAGCTGAAACTCCAATACTTTGGCCACCTGATGAGAAGAGTTGACTCATCTGAAAAGACCCTGATGCTGGGAAAGATTGAAGGCAGGAGGAGAAGGGGACAACAGAGGATGAGATGGTTGGATGGCATCAGTGACTCAATGGACATGAGTTTGAGTGGACTCCAGGAGCTGGTGATGGACAGGGAAGCCTGGCGTGCTGCAGTCCATGGGGTTGCAAAGAGTCGGATACGACTGAGCAACTGAACTGAACTGAACTTGCTGAATCCTGATCTAGAAGAACAAGATCTTATTAAATTCTTCCATATCAACTTACATTTAATTATTAGCCCTTCAAGAGGTTATCCTGAATGCAAATATGTTAGTATCATTTCCCCCAGCTTGGGCTTCCCCTGTGGCTCAGCTGGTAAAGAATCACCTGCAGTGTGGGAGACCTGGGTTCAATCCCTGGGTTGGGAAGATCCCCTGGAGAAGGGAAAGGCTACATTAGTAACACAATGAAGCTGTTTTTATGGTGGACACCAAGGGCAGTTGAACTAGAGAGCTAGAAGAACAGAGTAGCACAAAGTTTTAAAGTCACAGCCAATGTGGTCTTAATTTTCAGGGAGGGTTACTGAGATATGATTGGAGGAGGAGGTGATTATAACAGAGATGGCTACATTCAGAGTGCAACACATGGAAGAACTGGCATAATCCTCCTTCTACTAAGTCATTTGCTGCTCTGAAGCACATATAATAACCTTTACCCTTAGAACTGGATTTACATGTCTAATTATGGCTACATACAAGAAACACAATTCTGTACTTAGCCAATTTTAACAGTATCCAGTTGCTTTGAAATGTCTTCAAATGACTTCTGGTTACATCTACAACAGGGTTTGGCAAATTCAGCCTAGGGACTAAAGCTGCTCAGCCCCTTGAGTTAAGAATGGTAAGAATGGTTTTCACATTTTTAAAGGAATATAAAAGAAAAAGAAAAACAATAGAAAAACAAGAATATGTGACAAGAGATCGTATGCGGTCCACAAAACTAGATTTACTACCTGGCTTTTTTGCCAAAAAGTTTGCTGAATCCAGCAAGGCTATGGTTTGTCCAGTAGTCATGTATGGATGTGAGAGTTGGACTATAAAGAAAGCTGAGCACCAAAGAATTGATACTTTTGAACTGTGGTGTTGGTGAAGATTCTTGAGAGTCCCTTGGACTACTGCAAGGAGATCCAACCAGTCCATCCTAAAGGAAATGAGTACTGAATATTCATTGGAAAACTGATGTTGAAGCTGAAACTCCAATACTTTGGCCACCTGATGAGAAGAGTTGACTCATCTGAAAAGACCCTGATGCTGGGAAAGATTGAAGGCAGGAGGAGAAGGGGACAACAGAGGATGAGATGGTTGGATGGCATCAGTGACTCAATGGACATGAGTTTGAGTGGACTCCAGGAGCTGGTGATGGACAGGGAAGCCTGGCGTGCTGCAGTCCATGGGGTTGCAAAGAGTCGGATACGACTGAGCAACTGAACTGAACTGAACTTGCTGAATCCTGATCTAGAAGAACAAGATCTTATTAAATTCTTCCATATCAACTTACATTTAATTATTAGCCCTTCAAGAGGTTATCCTGAATGCAAATATGTTAGTATCATTTCCCCCAGCTTGGGCTTCCCCTGTGGCTCAGCTGGTAAAGAATCACCTGCAGTGTGGGAGACCTGGGTTCAATCCCTGGGTTGGGAAGATCCCCTGGAGAAGGGAAAGGCTACCCATGCCAGTATTCTGGCCTGGAGAATTCCATGGACTGTACAATCCATGAGATCACAAAGAGTTGGACCCAACTGAGCAACTTTCACTTTCATTATAAATGAGTATATGTAAATAATGAACAATGTGGCTCTAAGTATAGCAGGACCCACTGTCTCAGGGTAAACAGAACCAAGACACAACAGAAACATGTAGAGAAAACAATCCTAATCTTGTTTTGTTTCTTATATTTTGTATGGCTTGAGATTAGGAAGACTCTTGTTTTAAAGTCTCCTGCTCTGAAACATTGCTTCCTTAGAAAATAAATATCATTTAAATAAACATTTATTCTCATTCCTTAAAGCTGGAGGAGGAACCTGCAGGGCAGTGCAAGCATTCAGTGCCTATTTAACTTTGGCTTATGTGAACATATGGGGCCAATCAGCTTTAAAAATCCACAATGCCATAGATGAGAATTCATTTTTTCTTCAGATACCTCAGCTTACTTCCTAGGCTAATATGTGCGTGCAAGATGCATAAATGGAATCCCACAAAATAAGCCCTCTCTCTCGACTACCGTGGAGAAAAACAATTAGAAACTAAAAACTGAAAGCTTTCCTTTCTTTGAGCTTGAAAGATCTGGGAACCTAGAGATATCCACAGACTTTAGGTATTTTAAGAACTGAGAGCTCTGCTAAATCACTCACAGAGAGTTCTTCCTTCCTGTAAAGAGTCACAGTTAACCCAGGACATGGTACTGTTATTAGTTTTTTAATGGCAAACATTTACCTCTAGCCAAATATCGGCCACATCATGTACAATCATCACGAGGGTCCCACTGCGAATATAATTAGCACACCAAGAGAAGCTCATCAAACTGACAGCAGCCAGGTGGTGGATGACAGTCGCTAGAAAATCCTACATAATGAGGGCAAATGGAGACCATTAAGTAAATGCAGCTATTTTCCAATCAGTTGAATAGATAATAATTTTAAAACAACTTACATCTGCATATTTTGAAATTTGTAAAATGCTTTCACTTTCATTCTTAAACACAATTCTTATGAGCGAGATAGAACAAATGTTATCTTCACTGATGAAGTCATTTAACTTTGAGATAACACTGAATAGTTGCCATCTAAGTCCAAATATCTGCTGTTCTTCCCACTGCCCTACGCCAGATATATGTACACTTTACACACATACAAGACATATATATATATATACATATTCCTATGTACATTCACCTTTATTGTTAATTCCCTGCCTAATTCCAAGACAGATGCAATAAAATTACACAACCATTAAAATAAGTTACTGCATATGAAATAAGTAACAAATAAAAGTAGAATAACTACATTAGTGGAATATTGATGTATTTTGCTAACACCAAACAAAGCAACAAACAAAAATAAGCACTGGATAGAATGTTCAGAAGTTGGAACCATTATACATTACTGGTAGGAATGTAAAATGGCATGGCTCCTCTGTTACATAGTTTGACAATTCCCCTAAAGGTTGTACATAGGACTACTATATAGGACAGCAGTTCCACTGTTTGGTATATATCTGAGAAAAATTAAAATGTACGTTCATGTAAAAATTTTCATATAAATGTTCACAGTAGTGTTATTCATAAAAGCCAAAAAGGCAGAAACAATCCAGATATCTATCAATTGATGGATAAACAAAATGTAGTATTTCCACATAATGGAATATTACTTATTAATAAAAGGAATAAAGTACATGAATGAACTTTGAAAACACCATGCTAAGCGAAAGAAGCCAGATATTAGGTTGGTGCGAATGTAATTAAGGATTTTTTGAATTTTAAATCATTATAACTAGGCTCAAACACATCTTTATTAATCAAAATAGGAAACATTACAATCAACACATTTTTGCCAGTGAAAAATAAGTTTATTCTTGTAGCATAAAAATCTGTGCTTCAATTTGTCAAACTCTTGGAAAGCATTTCCTGACTCCTGCTGGTTGTGGAAGCATTTTGCCTGCAAAAAGTTGTTGAGATGCTTGAAGAAGTGGTAGTCAGTTGGCGAGAGGTCAGGAGAATACCGTGGATGAGGCAAAACTTCATAACCGAACTTGTTAATCTTTTGAAGCGTTGGTTGTGTGACATTCAGTTTGGCCTTGCCATGGAGAAGTATTGGCCCCTTTCTGTTGACCAATATCAGATGCAGGCATTGCAGTTTCCGATGCATCTCATTAGGTTGCCGAGCATACTTCTCAGATGTAATAGTTTTGTTCAGATTCAGAAAGCTGTAGATCAGACAGGCAGCAGACCACCAAACAGTGACCATAACTTTTTTTGGTGCAAGTTTGGCTCTGGGAAGTGATCTGGGGCTTCTTCTCAGTCCAACCACTGAGCTGGTCATTTCTGGTTGTCATATAAAATCCACTTTTTATAACTTGTCACAAACTGATCAATAAATGGTTCATTAAAAATTTTTTTTTCAGTTTATGAGGCACCCACTTATCAAGCTTTTTCACCTTTCCAATTTGTCTCAAATGCTAGAAGACCACAGAATGGTCGACACAGTTTTTTCGGCAACTTCTCAAGTAGTTGTATGAGGATTAACTTCGATGACTGCTTTCAGTTGGTCTTTGTCACTTTCCGATGGCCGGCCACTGCTCATGTTCAAGGCTCTCATCTCCTTTGCAAAACTTCTTTAACCACGGCTGCACTGAAGGTTTGTTAGCAGTTTCCTGGGCCAAATGTGTCATTGATGTTGTGAGCTATCTCTGCTGCTTTACGACCCATTTTGAACTCAAATAAGAAAAATGCTCAAATTTGCTTTTTGCCTAACATCCCTAGTCTAAAATATAAAATAAACAGCAGGTAATAAGTCATTAGCAAAAAAAAAAAAAATAGAGTAACGTGCATAGAGGGAGGGAGGGAGTGAGTGAAGTCGCTCAGTCGTGTCCAACTCTTCGCGACCTGTGGACTGTAGCCCACCAAGCTCCTCTGTCCATGGGATTCTCCAGGCAAGAATACTGGAATGGGTTGCCATTTCCTTCTCCAGGGGAACTTCCCAACCCAGGGATCGAACCCAGGTCTCCCACATTGCAGGCAGACGCTTTAAGCTCTGCACCACCAGGGAAGCCTAAAATGATGTATAATATTATCACAATTTATTTAAGAATGTATTTCAATATCGAATGGGAAAGTTCAACAATGCAAAACCACGATTACTTTTGCATCAACCTGGTGGGCTGCCGCCTGTGGGGTCACACAGAGTCGGACACGACTGAAGCGACTTAGCAGCATCAGCAGCAATACAAAAAAATATATTGTATGATTACATTTATATAAAATATCCAAAAGAGGCAAATGCATAGACACAAAAAGTAGGTTAGCAGCTGCCTGGGTCTGTAGAGGTTAGAAGAACTGGGGAGCAACCGCTAAAGGGTACAGAATTTCTATCTGAGCTGATGGAAATAGAATTGACTGTAGTGATGATTGCAGAATCCTGTGAATATAATTAAAAAAAACATTGTATTATGTATTTAGATAGAAGAGTTGTATGGTATGTGCATATCTTCATTAAAATGTTTTTCAGTTCAGTTCAGTAGCTCAGTCATGTCTGACTCTTTGTGACCCCATGAACTGCAGCACGCCAGGCTTCCCTATTCACCACCAACTCCTGGAGCTTGCACAAACTCATTCCATCGAATTGGTGATGCCATCCAACCATCTCATCCTCTGTTGTCCCCTTCTCCTCTCGCTTTCAATCTTTCTCAGCATCAGGGTCTTTTCCGATAAGTCAGTTCTTTGCATCAGGTGCCCAAAGTATTGGGAGTTTCAGCTTCAGCATCAGTCTTTCCACTGAATATCCAGGACTGATTTCCTTTAGGATTGACTGTTTGATCGCCATACAGTCCAAGAGACTCTTAAGAGTCTTCAACAACACAGTTCAAAAGCATCAATTCTTTGGCGCTCAGCTTTCTTTATAGAAAGAAAGCTCACATCCATACATGCCTACTGGAAAAAGCTGAGCTTGACTATATGGGACCTTTGTCAGCAAAGTAATGTCTCTGCTTTTTAATATGCTGCCTAGGTTGACCACAGCTTTTCTTGCAAGAAGCAAGTATCTTTTAATTTCATGGCTGCAGTCACCATCTGCAGTGATTTCGGAGCCCAAGAAAATAAAGTTTGTCACTGTTTCAATCATTTCCCCATCTATTTGCAATGAAGTGATGCGACCAGATGTCATGATCTTAATTGTTTTTGAATATTGAGTTTTATGCCAGCTTTTTCAGTCTCCTTTTTCACTTTCATCAAGAGGCTCTCTAGTTCCTCTTCACTTTCAGCCTTTAGAGTTGTATCATCTGTATGTCTGAGGTTATTGATATTTCTCCCAGCAATCTTGATTCCAGGTTGTGCTTCATCCAGACTGACATTTCGCATGATGTACTCTGCACAGAAGTTAAATAAGCAGGGTGACAATATACAGCCTTGACGTACTCCTTTCCTGATTACGGACCAATCTGTTGTTCCATGTCTGTTTCTAACTGTTGCTTGACCTGCATACAGATTTCTCAGAAAGCAGGTAAGGCGGTATGGTATTCCTATCTCTTCAAGAATTTTCCACAGTTTATTGTGATCCACATAGTCAAAGGCTTTGGCATAGTCAATAAAGCAGAAATAGATGTTTTTCTGGAACTCTCTTGCTTTTTCAATGATCCAGCAGATGTTGGCAATTTGATCTCTGCCTTTTCTAAAACCAACTTGAACATCAGGAAGTTCACAGTTCACGTATTGCTGAAGCCTGGCTTGGAGAATTTTGAGCATTACTTTACTAGCGTGTGAGATGAGTGCATTAGTGCGGTAGTTTGAGCATTCTTTGGCATTGCCTTTCTTTGGGATTGGAATGAAAACTGACCTTTTCCAGTCCTGTGGCCACTGTTGAGTTTTCCAAATTTGCTGGCATATTGAGTGCAGCACTTTCACAGCATCATCTTTCAGGATTTGAAACAGCTCAACTGGAATTCCATCACCTCCACTAGCTTTGTTCTTAGTGATGCTTTCTAAGGCCCACTTGACTTCCCATTCCAAGATGTCTGGCTCTAAATTAGTGATCACATCCTCTGTCTCTTATACACATNAGTTTTCCAAATTTGCTGGCATATTGAGTGCAGCACTTTCACAGCATCATCTTTCAGGATTTGAAATAGCTCTACTGGAATTCCATCACCTCCACTAGCTTGTTCGTAGTGATGCTTTCTAAGGCCCGCTTGACTTCACATTCCAGGATGTCTGGCTCTAGATGAGTGATCACACCATCGTGATTATCCGGGTCATGAAGATCTTTTTTTGTACAGCTCTTCTGTGTATTCTTGCCAACTCTTCTTAATATCTTCTGCTTCTGTTAGGTCCAGACCATTTCTGTCCTTTATCGAGCCCATCTTTGCATGAAATGTTCCCTTGGTATCTCTAATTTTCTTGAAGAGATCTCTAGTATTTCCCATTCTGTTCTTTCCTCTATTTCTTTGCATTGTTCGCTGAAGAAGGCTTTCTTAACTCTTCTTGCTATTCTTTGGAGCTCTGCATTCAGATGCTTATATCTTTCCTTTTCTCCTTGGCTTTTTGCTTCTCTTCTTTTCACAGCTATTTTTAAGGCTTACCTACATTTAATTTTTTGAATGGTGCTATGAACATGTAAATAATAAAGAGAAAGCAACTATTAAAAAAAATCAAAGGCTCAAAAGTGGGAAAAGGATGATTATGGGGTCATCCTACCTGAGTCTGTCTATTAATAGCTTCTAAATAATGATGACTTTCAATTCTATCCCTTGAGAAAATGCCTCAATTAAAATTTGATATATTCTTAGCCTCAACTAAGTTAATAACAATTAAACTATAGTGATCAAGTTTTCTCGAAAAGGAAATCATTTCAATCAGACTTTCCACACTATGTTCTTATGGTTTATTTTGTAAGTTTCTTTTTAGATCATCAGTTGAGCAGCTGACTGTGCCCCTTAGTGGTAGATAATGTACACCATCACTTAAACATCATTTAGTCAAGCCAGCTTGGTTTTAGATCCTTAACACGAATTCCACCTAATTTTATCATACGAATTTTGCTACAAACTGATCTTTTATATAGAGCATAACATATAAAGTACATGCCAAGAGTATTTGTCATTTGACCTGTACTGCTAGTGTACACGAGGAAATCTGTGACTGCACTGAGAGTCTTATATGATTTTCTGTACCAGCAAACAGGAATCAGTAGCAACCAAACAGCTCCTAAAAATACCTCACTTTGTGACCTCAGAGGATGTATTTAGCATGCCTGTGACTCTGTTTCCCTGCAAATAAAGCAAAGCTAATAGTGCCTGAAGCAGTATTTCCTAACAAGAATCTTGGATAAATTAAAGCAAAAAAACAGTTTTCAAAGTCATTGAATACATAAAAGAATAACGTAGTCTGTAATCAACTAAAAGAAACGGTTGTGGAATTAAAACTACTAGCACTTTTCTTCTTTACACTGAAGAACACAACATTCCCAAACAAAGAGAAGGAAACAGACATCATAAAGGAGAGTCCTTTTCTCATCGAACAAGAGTAGAACTTCAAAGTTAAAGTGTTTATAGTATTTCACTACAAATATTGATCAAGTCACCAAAGAATGAGCATATTTGCACTATTCTATGTCCTATAAAAGTAAAAAAAAAAAACCTATCAACTAGAACTAAGAACACAAAAAAATATAATTTAACAATTAGGATTTGGGGAAGGGAGATGAACATTTTTGAAAAAAATGGATAAAGCAGCTCTGTAAATAAGATACTTACTTACCTTCCTCTTGATATCAGAGCCAAGGCTAAATAAGAGAGACCAATAAAAACTCATCTCCAAAATGTAGTACCAGTATTGGGATGGCAGCAAGGGCTGAGGAAAACAAGAGTATTCACTACTTTAATGCCACCATGTAAACAACTCATTTTAAGGATTAAAAATATTGTTTATACCCATTTGGCTATACAGTCCATGGAATTCTCCAGGCCAGAATGCTGGAGTGGTTAGCCTTTCTTTTCTCCAGGGGATCCTCCCAACCCAGAGAACCCAGTTTTCCCACATTGTAGGGGGATTCTCAGCTGGATTCTGATACCAGCTGAGCCACTAGGGAAGCTTATATACCACGAATTTCTCTCAAATAATAATGGTTTACATTTCAACTTCTGAAAAGGAATTAGAGACAATATTTTGAGGCATTTTCTTTCTAAAAAGGGAGACAAGAATTCCAAAATCAAGTTAAATATTTTGTTTAAAATTTAATAAAACTACAACGGGTGTAACTGCATTCTTTTAGCTGGTTGAGAGTTAAATTAGATGGAAAAGTTGTTTTGCTGGATCAACAAAATTGTTTTATGTTTATTGAAAGGGAAAGGGAAGTCGCTCAGTCGTGTCTGACTCTTCGCAACCCCATGGACTGCAGTCTACCAGGCTCCTTCGTCCATGGGATTTTCCAGGCAAGAGTACTGGAGTTGAGTGCCAGTACTACTCAAATCTAATATCATAACCTCTTTTCTGGTGACAAGCTGGTGACCCAAACTGGCCAATTCTCAAATGGGACAGTAGTAAAATATATACAATTATTTAGGTAGTCTAAAATGGTCTCCTAAAAAACAGAATGAAATTCCTACAGCTAGAGTTTTCTTTAAAGTAAGGGGTGTTGTGCTTCTTTTAGATAAGCTGAGACATTATATTACTTGGTGTGATGGGTTGTAACATTAATGCCCTCAATGAATCTCACCTCATATTCATGTCCTGGTATAGTTGGCTCCAACATGACCAGGAATTTGAATTCCAGGCATTGGTCAAGGGGACACAGCAAATATGATGCAATTAGAGACCTCATAAGCACCAAGTAAGAAACCTGAGGCTAAAGCCTTTGACTGTGTGGATCATAACAAACTGAAGAAAGCTCTTAAAGAGATGGGAATGCCAGACCATCTTACCTGTCTCCTGAGAAACCTGTATGCAGGTCAAGAAAAAACAGTTAGAAACCCTGTATGGAACAATTGGTTGGTTCAAGATTTAGAAAGGAGTACAACAGGGACGTCTGTTGTTACCCCGTTTGCTTAACCTATATGCTGAGCCCATCATGAGAAATGCTGGGCTGGATGAGTTACAAACTGGAATTAGGTAGGTGGGAGAAACATCAACAATCTCAGACATGTGTATGATACCACTCTAATGGCAGAAAGTGAAGAGAAATTAAAGAGCCTCTTGATGAGGGTGAAGGAGGAGAGTGAAAGAACCAGCTTAAAACTAAATATTAAAAAAACAAAGATCATGGCATCTGGCCCAATTACTTCATGGCAAATAGAAGGGGAAAAGGTGGAAATAGTGTCAGATTTCCTCTTCTTGGGCTCTAAAATCACTGAGAATGGTGACTACAGTCATGAAAACAGAAGACAATTGCTTCTTGGCAGGAAAGTTATGAGAAACCTAGACAGTGTGTTGAAAAGCAGAGACATTATTCTGCTGTCAAAAGTCCATGTGGTCAATGCTATGGTTTTCCCAGTGGTCATATATAGTTTTGAGAACTTGACCATACAAAAGACAGAGAGTGCCAAAGAATTGATGCCTTTAAACTCTAGTGCTAGAGAAGACTCCTGAAAATCCCTGGGACAGCAAGGAGACCAAACCAGTCAGTCTTAAGGAAAATCAACCCTGAATATTCATTGGAAGGACTGATGCTGAAACATCCAGTATTTTGGTCATCTGATACAAACAGCCGACTCATTGGAAAAGACCCTGTTGCTGGGAAAGACTGAGGGCAGAAGGAGAAGAGGGTGTCAGAGGATGAGATGGCTGGATGGCATCACCAATGCAATGGACATGAACTTGGGCAAACTTTGGGAGATGGTGAGGGACAGGAGACCTGGTGTGCTGTAGTGCAAGGGGTCTCAAAACATTGGACACGACTGGGCAACTGAACAAGAAACTTGAGCTACCCTATTGGAGGCCACAAAGTAGAGAATCAAGATGTCCACTGACAAAAATACAAATGAGGGCACATGTGGTATCCCCTAACCAGCCTGTGAACTAACTGAAAATACATTAATTAACTCAGTTAACACCACATGGAAAAGAACTGCTTGGCTGTGCCTAGCTCAAATTGCTAATCCGTATCATAAGCAAATAAATGGTTGTTGCTTTAAAGTACTAAGTTTTGGTGATGATTTATTATGCATCAGCATAAACTGACACACCTGAGAAGTGAAGAGTAAGGCTAATACATTAAATGGAATAATTTCTGATCAATTCATCATCCTTGATAAGGCCATAAAAGAAAGAGAACTTCTGCTTTCTTCTATGACAAACAAGTCTGTATGAGACTAACCCTCCTAGTGAGAACTACTCTAAAAATATCTGTTTGAAGGTACCAAGGAACAATCAAACCATCTTGAAGCATCCCATTGAGCCAAGATTTCAAAAACAAGAAAAATGTATTAAATGAAATCTTTTATTTCTAGTGCATCCTTAATTCAAGAAGTACTACAGATCCCACACAGGATAACTTCAAAGAAAACCACACCTATGTATAACATAAAGTCCATGTTTGCTGATTTATAAGCACTATAGAGCCCAGAGACTCTATACACTCTATTCTCTGAGGTATAAACATTCCTTTAACTTAAAATTATAGTGAAGAGAAAATACTAGATGTTCAAACACAATGTTATTTCAAACACAGAAAATGTGCAATTGAAACAAATGAAAGAGAGTTTCTAGAAAACAGCAGCTCAGATTTCTAAGCAGAAGTTAAGTAGGACTAAGCAAACTGATGTTCAGGGCCAGCCAAGGAAAAAGAGTCCTTGTAAATACTATAACATTTTATTTAAAATCACTGTAAGAGAATGCCCTAGAAATACAGATGAGTTATAAATATATCTGCCTTACAAAGACTGGAATTCACATAAAATCACTTCAAAACATACAAAACTTAAGATGATCTGTCTCAACTCTAACTGCTTAACAGAAGCGAAAATAAGTCCACTCAGAAGGTAGATAATATCATTCCTAAGTATAATTTTTCATATGCAGTGTCTATCATTCAACCAAAAGTTATCAAGCAAAAGGAAACAGGGGTAAGAAAGAAAACAGGTGATCAAGATATTGGATTTATCAGGCTATGACTTTTAAAATTAACTAGGTTTTAAAGGTTATTTTTAAAAATTAGTGAGAATTTTTTAAAATATATATTTATTTAATTGGAGGCTAATTACTTTACAATATTATATTGGTTTTGCCATACATCAACATGAATCCGCCATGGGTATACATGTGTTCCCCATCCTGAACCCCCTCCATCCTCCCTTCCCGTACCATCCCTCTGGGTCATCCCAGTGCACCAGCCCCAAGCATCCAGTATCATGCATTGAACCTGGACTAGCGATTTGTTTCATATATGATATTACACATGTTTCAATGCCATTCTCCCACCTTCTCCCACCTGTTTCAATGCCAAATCATCCCACCTTCTCCCTCTCCCACAGAGTCCAAAAGACTGTTCTTACATCTGTGTCTCTTTTGCTGTCTTGCATACGGGATTTTTATAAGAGAACTGGAATCCATGAAAAAGAATTAAGTGAAAATTTGAGAACTGAAAAATACCATAACTAAAATTGAGAACTCAAAGGATGTGCTTCAGAGCAGATCAGACACTGCTGAAACATGTACTAGTAATCTGGAGGATATGAAGTAGAAAATATCCAGAGCTGTGAAGTATCTCAGATTTTACCATACTTGCAAGTTATCTTGCCACAGTTTCATGAATGCTGGTAGGATATATGAGACTCCTGGGTCAGAGATAAAGGACAGTTTACTGTTCACAGTACTACAGTTGCCAGAATAACAATATTTGGGCCAGTTCTCCCATTCCAATTCCCATGGCTAAACAAAAGGGTTAGTTCATGCAAAGATGGACACAATAAAGGACAGAAATGGTATGGACCTAACAGAAGCAGAAGATATTAAGAAGAGGTGGTAAGAATACACAGAACTACACAAAAAAGATCTTCAAAACACAGATAACAACGATGGTGTGATCACTCACCTAGAGTCAGACATCCTGGAATGTGAAGTCAAGTGGGCCTTAAGAAACATCACTACAAACAAATCTACTGGAAATGATGGAATTCCAGTTAAGCTATTTCAAATCCTAAAAGATGATGCTGTGAAAGTGCTGCACTCAATATGCCAGCAAATTTGGAAAACTCAGCAGTGGCCACAGGACTAGAAGAGGTCAGTTTTCATTCCAATCCCAAAGAAAGGCAATGCCAAAGAATGTTCCAACTACTGTACAACTGTACTCTTTCACACACTAGCAAAATAATATTCAAAATTCTCCAAGCCAGGCTTCAACTGTACACGAACTGAGAACTTCCAGATGTTCAAGTTGCATTTAGAAAAGGCAGAGGAAGCAGAGATCAAATTGCCAACACCCACTGGATCATCAAAAAAGCAAGAGAGTTCAGAAAAACATTTACTTCTGCTTTATGGACTCTGCCAAAGCCTCTGACTGTATGGATCACAACAAACTGAAGAATTCATGAAGAGATGGGAATACCAGATCACTTGACCTGCCTCTTGAAAAATCTGTATGAAGGTCAAGAAGCAACAGTTAGAACTGGGCATGGAATAAGACTGGTTCCAAATTGGGAAAGGAGTATATCATCAAGGCTGTATATTGTCACCTTGCTTATTTAACTTCTATGCAGAGTACATCAAGTGAAATGTCAGGCTCGATGAAGTACAGCTGGAATCAAGATTTCCAGGAGAAATATCAATAACTTCAGACATGCAGATGACACCACCCTTATGGTACAAAGTAAAGACGAACTAAAGAGCCTCTTGATGAAAGTGAAAGAGGAGAGTGAAAAAGTTGGCTTAAAGCTCAACATTCAGAAAACTAAGATCATGGCATGCAGTCCAATCATTTCATGGCAAATAGATGGGGAAACAACGGAAACAGTGACAGACTATCTTGGGGGCTCCAAAATCACTGGAGATGGTGACTGCAGCCATGAAATTAAAAGACGCTTACTCCTTGGAAGAAAAGCTATGATCAACCTAGACAGCATATTAAAAAGCAGAGACATCAGTTTGCCAATAAAGGTCCATCTAGTCAAAGCTATGTTTTTCCAGTAGTCATGTATGAATGTGAGACTGGACTATAAAGAAAGCTGAGTGCCGAAGAATTGATGCTTTTGAACTGTAGTGTTGGAGAAGACTCTTGATAGTCCTTTGGACTGCAAGGGGATCCAACCAGTCTATCCTAAAGGAAATCAGTCCTGAATATTCACTGGAAGGATTGATGCTGAAGCTGAAGCTCCAATACTTTGGCTACCTGATGTGAAGAACTGACTAGAAAAGACCCTGATGCTGGGAAAGGTTGAAAGTGGGAGGAGAAGGGGACAATAGAGGATGAGATGGTTGGATGGCATCACTGACTTGATGGACATGAATTTGAGTAAGCTCTTGGAGTTGGTGATGGACAAAGAAGCCTGGCGTGCTGCAGTCCATGGGGTTGCAAACAGTTGGACGCGACTGAACTGAACTGAACTGAAGTGAACCTTCATTGCAGCATTATTCACAGTAGTCAAGGTGTGGAAGTAGTCTGAACATCCATCAATAGGTGAATGGAAAAGATACACACACACACACACACACACACTTGAGATTACTCAACCATTAAAAAAAAGAATGAAATAGTGCCATTTGTGACAACATGGATGAACCNCTGGACTATAAAGAAAGCTGAGTGCCGAAGAATTGATGCTTTTGAACTGTAGTGTTGGAGAAGACTCTTGATAGTCCTTTGGACTGCAAGGGGATCCAACCAGTCTATCCTAAAGGAAATCAGTCCTGAATATTCATTGGAAGGATTGATGCTGAAGCTGAAGTTCCAATACTTTGGCTACCTGATGTGAAGAACTGACTAGAAAAGACCGTGAAGCTGGGAAAGGTTGAAAGTGGGAGGAGAAGGGGACAATAGAGGATGAGATGGTTGGATGGCATCACTGACTTGATGGACATGAATTTGAGTAAGCTCTGGGAGTTGGTGATGGACAGGGAGGCCTGGCATGCTGCAGTCCATGGGGCTGCAAAGAGTCGGACACAACTGAGTAACTGAACTGAACTGACATTTGCACATGCGGTGGGTTTTGTTACCAGAGAGAAACCCTGATATAGGGAACCTAATATCTTTCATAATGGACAATAACATGTATATCTATTGTTCCAGAGGAGAGACTGCCTCCATCTTCCAAGCTTGTTTGCCATACAAACATCCTTCAAAAGACAATACAGAACAAAAGTTAGCCTGTGTTTCACTTCATACGACATGCAGAAATGCAAGAGATCTGTGGAGAACTGTGTTCCTATTGACTGAAGCAGTGAGTCAGAGGATAGAAAATATGAGAAAAAGTATGTAAGAGATTTGGGACCTAGTGTAAAAGTCTAGCATATTAGCTCACTTGTAAATTGAAATTCCAGAAAGGAGAGAGAAAAAAGAAGAGAAGCAACAGCTAAGAATTTTTCAAAATGGATTTAAGACATCAAGCTACATATTCAAGAATTACTATGGACAATAAGCAGGATAAATTCAAAGATGACGACATTCATGCCTATCACAATCATACTGCTGAAAGACAAATACAAAATGTTTAAAACAGAGGAATAAAAAGACATCATTCAAAGAAGCAAAAATAAAATGAGAAGCAACAGCTAAGAATTTTTCAAAATGGATTTAAGACATCAAGCTACATATTCAAGAATTACTATGGACAATAAGCAGGATAAATTCAAAGATGACGACATTCATGCCTATCACAATCATACTGCTGAAAGACAAATACAAAATGTTTAAAACAGAGGAATAAAAAGACATCATTCAAAGAAGCAAAAATAAAATGGACAACCAAATTAAAGAAACTGAAGGGATCCAGAAGACAATGGAATGACATTTTTAAAGTGCTCAAAGAAAATAACTAGTAACCTAGAATTCTATGCCCAGCAAAACTCCTTTTAAAATATAGGGTAAAATGATGACATTTCCAGACAAGCAAACCAAAGGGGCTTCTTCAGTCATAAGGATAATAATGCCAGATGAAAGTGTGGAAATGCAAAATAAATAAAGAAAGAAAGAAAATGTGGAAATGCAAGATGCCAAATAATATAAAGGAAAGGGCAAATTGACATTTACAAATCAATTATAGTAGTGACTTGTAGGCTTTTAAATATTTGAAGGAGGAGATAGGTATAGTCTGATGACCTTTCATTGACTGGAAAGAGATAAGAACATTAATTTGTATCAGATTCTAAGAATTGAAGAATGTAAAAGGTATCTCTTGGAAAACTACTGAAAGAATGTGTGCATGCATGCTAAGTCACTTCAGTCGTATCCGACTCTTTCAGACCCTATGGACTATAGTCCACCAGGCTCCTCTGTCCATGGTCTGAATGGTCCAGGCAAGAATACTGGAGTAGACTGCCAGGCCCTCCTCCAGGAGAATTGTCCTAACCCAGAGACTGAACCCATGTCTCTTATCTCCTTCACTGACAGGCAGGTTCTTTACCACTAGTGCCTGCATAACTGAAAAGCTAATATTAGGGAAGAAATAGAGTAATAATTTTAAAAACTTCACTGTCCTATAAAAAAAGTAATGAGAGAGTATTATTTTAAAAAGGAAATGTATACAGTGATACAGGTAGAAAATAAATAGTAAGATGGTAAATTTAAACTCAAATAGATAATTACATTAACCATAAGCAAAGTAAAGGAATGAGACACGTGATGGGTAAATAACGAACAAGAATGAGTAAGCTCCAGTAGACAAAGCGCCAAGGACTGCATGAAAGTGGACAAAGAGCAGGAAAGGACTCAGACCTAACTCAGGGGGCAAGCTGCTGAGGAGGGGAGGGACTACATCAGGGGACTTACCTGTCTGGGATAGCCATTCCAAACTTCCCACAGGTCATAGACCCAAGGTTTCTGAAAAAGCAAGGAACCAAGAGAAACTGTTCAGAGTCAAAAGCTGATTTCAGCAGAAACCTAAGCCCTTCCTGATGTCGCTGACAGGGAGGAAACATGCACAGTAAGATACTTTCATCATATTCCTGCTCCCCCAGCAGTATCTCCCTTCTTCCGCAGGTATTTCTACTTGTTCTTATACAATACCTCTGTGACATGCAAGAGTTCTAGTGAGTCTGGGATCGATAATAATCCTGATTCTCAAAGGAAATTATTTATTTCAAACAAGTGCCTCTTCTAATGAAATTGTTTTTGGGCCAATTAGATTACTGCTTGTGTAGCAATAAAAAATCTTGAAATATTCATAGCAATAAAATATCTTAAGCGAAATCTTAAAAGAATCTTTAGAGAAATATCCAAAAGCATCTTTTTTTCTGTTAACAATTTACTATTAATTTTATACATCATTTAATGAGATAATCATTTAATAATATTTTTAACAGACAATGCAAAGGGAATATGATATGGAGAGATTTGATTTCTGATGGGCAAGTAATTAAGGTCTTCATAAACAAGTGATTACAGTGAGTAGAGGTTTAA